>OX103974.1:13537873-13647743 GCA_944470395.2 Schistosoma turkestanicum | reverse complement strand
GAGGTAGAGTTACTCACTGAAAACAATGAGTGGTGATTGCGTAATATCGTAGAATGATAGAAGTTAGATGCTATAACATCGTTGGATGTTAACTCATTGATCAAGAGATTGAGTGTTCACTTGTGATATCTAAGATGTTGAGTTCGGTTAGCATTTGCAGAATCGTGCATTTCCACCCCTGAGAAGTCCCATAATAAGACGAAACGGTGATCTAGTGGTTCCATCTTTTTAATGGTAGTTTGACATTGATCGATTCATGAAATGAATGCAACTCAACAGTCTCCACAACCCTATACTGACAGCTATCTTGTGCTCACAAACGACTGACTTCGCAAGAGAATTCTCGATGTTCGAGTAAGAATCCGTGGCCAGCGAAGTTAAACCATGTTAGGTGTCAGGCAGTTGTTCGTCGAAGACAATGGATTAGGTCACGCATTATGGTATGTTGATTCAAGTTAGAAATCAACACCGTTGAGTGTTAATTCAACAGCTTGTCAAGAGGTTGTGCGTTCGAGTGTGAGATATAAAGTCCTGAGCTCGATTCTCATTTCCGGTATCATACATGCCCACCTTTGAGGAGTCCCATAGTAATACGAAACTGTGACCCAGTGCTTCAATCTTTTCAATGACAGTTAAACGTTGATCAATTCATGATGTTGATACAACTCAACAATCTCCGCAGCCCTATACTGACTGTAACTAATGTTAATCAAATACCAGTTCAGAATCAATCAATAAATAAATAAACGATCATTTTTAATTTAAATATTTTGAACAAAAATTCTTGTTTTCCTATTATGTCATACGATAAGCTGACATGTTAATTTTTAAACACTAACAGCTGTTTCTTATCAATTAACTGTATTCAACCCCTTTATACTATGGAATAAAACATGAATTTTTCAATGTTTACATGTTTTATAAATATTAATGAGAAGTTATATTGAAAGTTTACAAGTAAATTAAAATAATAATTTAAAAAGGAAAGAAAAACTTAGCAAATAATTATCAGTGATAATGATTGAGTTAACTATTTCCAGCTAGAGTTTTCTGTACCTTTTTCCAATAAACTATGTTCACTGTTGATTTACTCTGCAAAAACAGGTACAGCATTTAAAATACCACATGAGTACAATTCATTTCTTGCCTTCTTTGTCTAGAAGCAGTCAGCAATGATAGAATCAGATTAGCTGAATCTACCATGCCTGTGTTTGTATTCATTGCTCCACCAAATTATATTGAATCAATATAAAACTAGTCCAAACAGTTAGGTTCGTCACTAGATATGCTTGAAACTGTTACGGGTTCACCTTAGTCGATAAACGAGAACAAGACGATGAACCAGCGTCCAGGTAAGCTACCCTGATCCGAAACGTCTAAAGAGAAGTCTTGATATGGCGTAGGAAGTATATTCTACATACACCTAGCAATCACAATGCATTCAAGCACACAAATCGCGTTTACTTATACATCATACAAACGTCCTTGAGACAGTCACATCATAGTACACTAAAATACACAGCAGCCAATCACAAACAAGGATTTTCCTGGTGAGAAATGAAATCTGAGGGTCAACTGATCAGTCCATGCTCGTAAACGTGTAATCCGAAATAAGGCATTTATCAAGCGAGTTCTAGGGATCTAACATTCCCAACACAAACATTATTCTATTTGATGCATAAAGTAGTTGATAAAATGTGCAGAAAAGGAAGATTCATTGATTGTTTTGATTGACATTTATATTTCTATGCTTCTGCAACAGTTGATGATCCGATAAGTTTTATTATTTTGATTGAATAAAACTAATTGTTTTAAAGTACTCATTAAAACAATCAATCCGTAGATCAATCAGATTTAGACATTAACACCGTTGGATGCCGGCCCAGTGGTTCGATGGTTAGGCGTTCGCGCACAATACCGAAGGTCCTGGGTTCGAATCCTTCGAGGTGCAGGAGTCGTAGATGCGCACTGTTGATGAGTCCCATACCAGGACGAAACGGCTGTCTTTCAGTTCTTCCAGGTTTCTAATGGTGGTCTAACAAAGATTGATTGATGTTTTCAAATAAGTCAATCATTAGTTGATCAGTTAGTTGTTCTATTTTCTTGAAAAGGTAACTTAATTGTTCAACATTTTAATCATTAAATGATCATAGACTCGAATCTTGCTCCTCTGATTTCTCATCTAGCATTCAGGTATGATCATTTCTTAGCTTCACAGCAATAAACAGCAATAAATTATTTTTAATTGGAAAATCAGATTAGCAGCTGTTACATTTATGCTGTACATATACAAATTTCCAGAAGTTCTACAAACAAAATAAACTTGAGATTTAAAAAGTTCACATCAAACCATCGACCTAACCTACACTCAATCAAACTTGATGATAACAACAGATGTTTTGAGAAAAGTTAATTACGTTAAAATACTGACAATAGATTGTTTAAACGTAATAAAATCAACTTACATTGGTGTTCCAAGAAATACTATCGCATCCCATTCAGACATATATTTCATTTGACCTCGAAGTTTTAATTTGCCTCGATTTGGATCTGATTGGTCGCCTATATTGTTCTGTTCATTAGTGAGTGTAATTTCTTTAGTGTAATAAAAGTGGATAATAATGAAAGCTTTTAAATTAGTTGACATTTGTGTGACTGAAATCTCAATAAGTTTATGAATAGTTCACTTTTTAAAAAGTGATGATAACTGGAAAATTCAAAGATTAGCTTGATAGTTATTTAATTCTATCTGAAAATTATTTTGTGGCGCGTAGTTAAATGTCATTTTGAATCTATGTAGATACGATTGTTAAGAGGTAGTCATGAATTAGACTTGATCGTACACATAGCTAAAAATGTACATTACTGAAAAGTATAAGATTCGTATTGATCATACTAATCTGTGATAACTGTTTACTTTCAATAGGTGAAACTACTTTGATATGATTAAAAATATTGAGAACAAAAAACAATTAAGAATCATATCTTTTGTAGAATACAATGAATTTATTATATTCTGTTAAGTTCTCTGGAGTTATATTCAAGCTAATTAGCATAATTTAAAAATTAGAAGAAAACTGACCTTCAGTCAATAACTAATAAGCTATCATAGAATGTATATGTAGTTAAGAGTTCCAGTTTAAACAAAGCTCTCATGAATGACTTAAAGTTATGAGCGATACAAATTTTTCATGATAGGTTTGTAGAGATTGTTGAATTTCATTGAAATAATGAATCGATCAATTTTAGACCATCATCAGAAACCTGGGAGCCCTGGACATCCCGCCATGTGAACCGAATCCAGCACCTTCAGTTTAGCGCGCGAATGCTTAAACTCTAGACTAGTGAGCAAGTATTCAACGCTGTTAATGTCTAACGTCAATCAATACGAATTATTACGCAACCTCAACCCCTTGTCTGCGTTAGGTTGAACTCCATAGGTCATAGCTTCTCACTAAAACTATGAGAAGTTTCTCACGAAGCTAGTCACCAGTGAACAAACGATACTTCTGATCATAAGGTTGTGGGTTCGACTCCCTAGTCTGGATTCAGGGATGCACACTCCTGGTGAGTTCTATACTAAGATGAAACGACCCTAAAATACTTTCAGGTTTCTAATGGCGGTCTAACACTGATCCATTCATGATTTCAATAAGAGATTTTTTTATCTAATAATCTAAAATAATTGAACTTATTAGGTTGTATATTACTGAAACACAATCAATGCATTATATTCTGAAAATGCTTTCATCCTTGCTTTGTTGAGCGGATCAGTTGCAGGGAATTGAATAAAGAGCTTTATAAACGATCAACTTATTCAGAAAATGTTACGCTCGTCTCTAGGTATGCTTAAACTATTACGAGTTCACCTTAGTCGAATAATGAGAACAAAACAATGAATCAGCATCCAGGTAGGCTACTGTGATCCCTTGGCCAAACTGTATCAGCAAGAAGTCTTGAAATAGCGTAGAAAGTGTATTCTACAAACACCCAACCAGCACACAATGAATCCAAGCACTCAAATTGCGTTTATTTATACGGCATAGAAACGTCCTTGGGACAGTCACAAAAAAAGCACACTAAAATGACACAGCAACCAATCACAGCCAAGGATTTTCCTGGTGGGAAATGAAATCTGAAGGTCGACTGATCGGTCCATGAAATAAATCCAAAATAAAGATATTTGTCAAGCGAGTTCTGGGGATCTAACATCCCCAACAGTAAACAGTACAAGAAACATGTCAGAATATCACTAATTTATTTATTTAACTAATTAATTATATTTTGTAAATTTTTTTTCCTCCGTTATATTATTTTTCGTTATAGCGCGAAAATTCAGTCTACACCTTAGTATAATGTTTATTTAATTTTGAGAATCATTTAAACTTACTAAGAAAATTGAATTTTTCAGTCATGATGTTTGTTTGTTCGATTGATTGTATAATGCATGCATTCAATGTAAATTGAACAACTATTGAACAATAATAAGTATTGGTTGATTGTTTTATCTCAAGGTAACAATTTCCTAAGTCAACTATAATGTACTACCTTGATATCTATTCAGAAACTTTCAAGTCGAAATGAACACACACTTAAATTAAGATATTAATTTAAAATACACTAATGATTTCATTGAATTATTTATTAATTATTGAATCCTACTTACGAATATTTTCTGTTACTTTTTATCAACCTTATGACATGAGCTAAAAACCTTTTATCCGACAATATGTAAAAGTTATGGGTTCGATTTCTAATAGGATTATGGGCGTGCACTTCTGACTTATACCAAAGTAAAGGAGAAACAGCTGACCTATTTCACCCGGTTTTTATTCCACTATTCTCCAGTTGATGTGGATCAGTGATGGTTGCCGTCTTAGAAATAATTGATTATTATTATTTAAGTAAATAATGTGTGCTTATAAATGAAACATGTTCATACAAAGTACTGTATAATATTATATAATCTATAATTACCTTTGTTTACTTCCCTACTTGTCAGTTCAAATATGATATTTGTGTGTAACATTACCTGAAATCAGATAAAAAAAATTAAATATATTTGTGTTTTATTATGAACAGAGAAAAAAACGGAATTAAATAAGTTCAATAGAAATGAAACAGTTTTATCAGTGGTGGTCCAGAAGTTAAGCGTTCGTTTCGCGCACAAGACCGAAGGCCCTAGGTTCGAATCCTGTGAGGTGTAGTAGTCGTGGATGCGCAATGCTGATGAGTCCCATACTAGGACGAAACGGCCGTCTTTCAGTGCTTCTAGGTTTCGAATAGTGGTCCAACCATTGATCGATTCATTATATCAAATGTGTAACTTAATAATCTTCATGACCCCGTGACGAAGTTATCAATAAGTCAATTGTGTTTGAACAGAAAAAAACACGAGACCATGACTTAATTTAATACAAAAGATTTATTTCCACTGAGTATTTTGTTTGATAGGCATAATATATAATTTCACACTAATTTAGTATTCCATTTTATTCTGTATAACATACAACATTCACTTGCATAAGTTCAGGGTAAAGTTTCTCTGACATTCTCACTTATCAATTTATAATTGAGTATATTTCATTGAAAAACTTTTTATTATATTTGATGAAAGTGAATGAAATTTTCATCTGTCATTGTCTTTTATCGTATTCCTCTTGTCAATTTTCCTCTTGTTTCCAGTTTATTCGCGTCGGTAACAATAATTCACCGATGATATTGTATTGAAATCATACAAATAAAATAAAACTCTTTCTAAAGACAAGCCCTCACTTAAAACCCTCAAGGTCAAAGCAAAGGAGGAAGACCGAAAGACACAGTACTCCAAGAAACGAAGATAGATGTGAGAAGAAAGAACAAAAATTGGACATAACTGGAAAGAATGGCCTAGGAGTAGGTTGAAGAATCCTACGTCACCTATTGCGCAGGCAAAATGTCCGTTCGCTAACCGAAGGACGAGTGTACTGTGCAGCAGTTCGCTCCGTCCTACTATGTGAATGAGAAACATGGCCAGTCAGAGCAGAGGACATTCGTAGGTTATTAGTATTAGATTATAGATGTCTCCGAAGCATTGCTCGTATATCCTGGGACAACCGAGTAAGCAATGCTGCCATTAGGAAACGAGTACTAGGCAGGGATGGCAATCCAATAGATGAAGTACTGAAACTTCATCAGTTGAGGTGGTTGAGACATGTGTTACGTATGCCCAACCACCGACTGCCATGAAGAGCGATATTTTGTAGTGTAGGATTAGGTTGGCACAAAGCTAGGGACGACCAAAACAAAACATGGCTCAAATCCATGAAATCACTGACCAATGGACTGAGTCATATTGGTAGATGTAGGTTACCTGTTTGGGGTCCGCGAGATGAAAGTCGCCGATGGTTAGAGACCTTGAACGACATGTCTCAAAATCATTTGCAATGGTACAGGCGCATTCATTCATTGTGTTCTCTCAAATTCTAACCTTCTGAATTCCTCATGATCTCTATCTTTCTTTTTCTAAAGTTATCTCACTGAATTATACTTCTCGAATCATGTCTTCGAACCCTAATCTTCTCCATTACTGTTAATACTTCTACTATCGCTACCACTTCGGGATTTAAACTGACAACTGCATCTCTGTGCTAATGTTGTATGGCATCCTGAACTGATGTATGTACGTACGTACGAAGTTCTGTGTTGTATCTATCTGTCTGTCTGTCTGGTCGGGGGGCTATGCTCCATTCAGGGTAACAGGGGTAAGTGAGCAAGCAAGTAAGTAAACTATTATTTCAGTTCATTAACTAAGCATCAAATCTATTTATCAATAGAAAATATATTTAACCAATAAAAGACAGTTGTGTTTTTTTGCGTGACAAATAAATTACGTTGTCATCCGTTTACCGTGTTTCGTGTATTTACAAAAATCTCACTTCCACCATTAATCTGTACAATTAATAGAACAGTAACAATTCCACAGCCACTTGACCATTTTATTGATTTACTAGCTTTTATTCAAGTAAGTACTAACTTTTTAAAAAATTAATTTTATATTGTAAAAGTCGTTTTCTCTCTCTCTCTCTCAGTCTTTGATTTACATTAAGTTGTACTTTATTTTTTCTAAGTCTATTGTCAAATATTAAAGCTTGCAAGCTATTGTCCACTATAAATTTAGTTGTCCTAGTAACCATGAGGTTGTATGAACCTCGATTACAGTTTGGAAACTACACACACACACACAGTCACACAGACACACATAGTCATTCATTTTGTTTAAACAAAACGATTAAAACAAGAAAACAAGAACATTGGAACGAGTAAAGTCTATTCATCATCACATTGTTTCATTGTTGTCTTCATGCTATTACAACATACAAACGGCGGGGAGGGGAGGAGGGAATAATTGACATGTTTGGCTAATATTCACATTTACACACATATTTATAGATTGTACCTTCTATTCTTTTATTCATATATTGTGTAACGATGATTAGATAAAGAAAATTTTTATGGGTGTGGTCAAGTGTTGTTTGTGTTATCAAAGTACACAGATTTCTATTCGTTTATTGTTCTGTTTTTTTTAAATAAGATTTGATCTTTCTTCTCAAAACCACAAAGTAAATTTGTCTCTTTCACACTTATATTCACATATTCACTTCTCATTGAATTAAAAGGAAGTGGACAAACATATACAGTTTAATTTGATAATAACCATTATAAAATTGAGTTTCATTGAAATTATGAATTGATCATTGCCTGAGTACCATTAGAAACCTGGAAGCAGTAAATGGTTGTTTCATCCTAGACTGGAACTCATCAGTAGTGCACGTGCGAAACCCTCACATGCAGGAACCAAACAGTGGCTTAGCGGTGATTGATTCATAATTTCAATGAAACTCAATAATCTCCATAACTCTATAATGAAAAATCATAAAAATGTACACACTAGTGACGAGCTTCAAGAGAAAATTCGCTGAATTCTAGTGAGAAGCGATGGCCGATGGAGTTCAACCCTGTCGCGTATGGGCAGAGTTGACCCACCGAAGACAATAAATGAGGTCATGCAATATAAGGGACTGATTGAAGTTAGACATTAACACTGTTGGATACCGGCCCACAGGTCTAGAAGTTAAGCTTTCGTATATGAGATGCAAGGTCATGGGTTCGATTCCGGCGAGTGCGGGTCAACGATGCCCACTACCGATAAGTTTCATTCTAGGAACAGAGGACTGTTCAGTTCTTCCGGGTTTCTAATGGTGGTCTAACAATGGTCGATTCATGATTTATATGATGATAATCGCTGAGATACTATTAATAACATTACTCCATGTCATATAAAAATATACAATATTTGAAAAATCTACTGGGATTCTTTAAGTAAATAATTAAATCTAATCATTATTTTTTATGACAGTAATGTACTAAAAAGTATTCGGTTTTGTATGTTTCTATCTTTAATCTCTTTAGATGTCAGACAGTTAACTTTGTCGTGAAACATAGAAAAGAACTAACACTCTAGTATAACAATATGGCTCCTGCATCATTTTTCAACTGGAGCTATGGAGATTAGTGCTTTTACACATTGAAATCATCAATCATTCATTTTTAGACCACGACTAGAAACCTGGAACCAATGGACGGTCGTTTATCCTAGTACGGCACTCATCAGAAGTGCGCATCCACGACCACTGCACCACACAGGACTCGAACGCAGGACATACGATCATGCGCGCGAACGCCTAAACTCTGGGCCACTAGGCCGGCATCCAACGGTATTAGTGTCTAACTCAGATCAATCTACAGATTTTGTGCAACCTCACCCATTTGTCTTCGGTAGTTATTGCCTACAACCGATAGGGTTGAACTCCACTGGTCACGTCTTCTCACTAGAACTCCGAGAATTTCCTCACGAAGCTAGTCACTAGTCAGCACACACGGCTGTCCAGTGCTTCCAGGTTTCTAATGGTGTTCTCACAATGATCGATTGATGATCCCGTATTATTGTTATTGGTTATTTTATTGTATAAAGTGTATCAGGTATCAAAATCATTACTAATATAGGTTTCATTTATCTCGTTGTCGGTATTCATGTTTTAATTTCATCAATCCTGTTGTCATGTATGCATTCGCTGCTGGTTACCTCAATTTATGGATTTCAGCAACGAACACATATCTCAGACATAATATGGAAGATTCTAGAGATCATCCGGGATAAAACCCTTAAATATCTTAACCTCTTTAATATATCTTACAGCACTAAGTGATAATCTTTTGTAATGGTACTACAATACCTCACATGTTCCTTCCATACAAATCCGTTCACAGCTAAAACAAACAATTTTCTGGCAATCTCAAATTTCCTAGACAAAACCAGTTTTATGTTTTTGAAGATTAGTTTATATGTCAAAATGCTGTCAGCTCATTGCGATTTCTATCATAGCAAATACGACCATTATCATCTTTTGATACCTTACAGTTTCTATTGAATCCTCACAATATCGCAAGGCTTAAATGATAAGAAACTGGGGTTTTCTTATCTAACTGTAAAATGTGAAATGTTTAATAAAAATGAAATTTAGTATATTTTATGCAAAAATAACTGGTTTTAAATTAATAACTTGTTAATTTATTCGATTGTTGATACTAGGAACCAATTTTGACCAGTCATTATTGGCATACAGACATCCTGTGATAAGTGCTGTGTTATAGCTATTTATAATACAAGTCATAAAGTGTATATCTAATGTAAATGGAATATCTTCTTTACGATTCAGTGGCTCAGTCAGTGACGCGTTGATGTTTGATATGAAAAGCACTGGTTTTCGAGTAAGGTTGTGAACATCAATGTCAGGATTATAGTTGAAGAGTTCTAATTATGACGAAACGCGTGTCTTGGATGCGATCACTAGCCATAACTTGTCAATTCTAAATTATTACACTTTAGAATATTGTATCAAGTGAAACGAGAAATAAACCAGTTAACAAAGAAAAAACAACTATTCTTCTTATAACATCAATCATACTTACATCATCCCATGTGAATGGTATAACTGGTCTGCATAGTATAAATATATCGGTTACTTTTTTTCCAACTATATTCGGCAATGCATTAGCCATACTTCTACCAATATTCAATAATGTCATACCACGATTAAATACAAAATTAAATGGGAATGCTTCAAAGAAAACTATTGCTGGTACAGGCAATTCTTCATCTAATTCAGCAAATGAAAGATTTTGAAAATGTAAACGTAGAATTGTTTCAATTTGTTTACCACGATCATTTTGACCAACGATCTATGAAGAAAAGAATTTAATATGTAAAAAAAACAAGAAAAAGAAACCGCTTATTCAGATGAATTCAATGTTGTAGATTAGAGAATGGAAAGTTTTCAAAACATGTCAAATATTCATTCATAAAATAAGAATGTGTTGATACAACTTATAGTTTCGTGACATTTTCAACCTTTGCAGGGTTAGTAAAAGAACACTGAACCATCTTGTCATCTATTGGTAATGTCCTGCCTATTCCCGTTTATATTATTCACTATCTAATTATGTACACACTTCTTATTACGTTAAGGTTTTAATGTTTTGCATGGATTATTTTAAGAGTCTAGTTATCCATGTTTGACCTACCATTGATAAAACGTTTATTATCGTAATGATTTCAAATGAGTAAACAAAACACTAATCTCCATAACTCTAATTGAAAATATCATAAAATATGCTGACTAGTGACTAGCTTCGTGAGGAAATTCTTGGAGATCTAGTGGGAAGACGTCACCAGTGGAGTTCAACCCTCTCGATTATAGGCAGTAACTACCGAAGATAAATGTGTGAGGTCGCACAAAATCTGTAGATTGATTGGAGTTAGACACTAACACCGTTGGATGCCGGCCCAGTAGTCTAGAGGTTGGGCGTTCGCGCACAATATCGAAGGCTTCGTGTTCGAATCCTGTGTGGTGCAGTAGTCGTGGATGCAAAACGGCCGTGCAGTTCTTCCAGGTTTCTAATGATAGTCTAACAATGACTGATTGATGATTTCAATGTGTACAAACACTAATCTCCATAACTCTAGTTTATTATCGCATTTCATATTTCTCTGACTACTACTATCAGTACTCACCTGTCTTCCTACTATTATCAACTTATACTTTTGCCTATTATGTGTTGAGTGACGGAATCTATTTCATTTCATTGTGATTATTGTCTCATAAATTGCCTTGATTAGTTTAACATTTTCATGTAAATATTCATGTATATTAGAGAGTAAAGCCTGATGACGATCGAATCGAAAACAATAATATTATTCGCTTACATATTTTGTTCTAATTTCCACTATGGAAATCTATCAAGCTCCATGCTTTATAAGAAGACTGATCAATGGATGCTGAATGGCTGATGAAAGATTACCGAGATCTCATGGACAATGAATGTAAACAGATCAGGCTATGCCATGGAGTAAATACAAAAGGCCGATTGGCAGCCTTTTGTGTACAGCCTTACTTTAACCTGCTCTGTTTGGTAAATATACATTACCTCGTATATGTTTTCGTTTGGTAAAGAAACATGATCTCCTGGCCACCGTGTTAAAAATGAGCTAGACAAGTAAATCGTCAGACAGTGTAACTTCAGAGTGATGTTACTTAAATTAAGTCATCGCATCATTAACGGTCCAACTTGAGTAGATAAGAACTAACATTAGTTAAATATTTATATCTTTATCAGGTAACTTAATTTTCAGTCGGATAATTTGGCGATTTTCAAAGGCGTACGTTATTATAACACACTAATGTCAAATTAAGAGTCATTAAAAACAAAACAGGAAAGATAGTAGACAATTGTTTTTTTTTGCATGTTTCAAACAGTTCAACATCACACATAACTTCCAGTAACAATGAAGCTAGAATATTCAAATACCCTAAAAATCACGATACTTTGATAAATAATACACATTAGAATTCTATAGTCAAAATTTCTAAATTTATTCACAATTTATGATGTGACACAATCATGTTTGATGAATTGCCACACAATTCACAAGTCACATATTTCCATTAAAAGTTCAGGAAATGTATCTTGCAACCAATTAACATACAATTATTATTCATTTGGGTAATTTATTGAAAGATCTATCTATTATGATTTTAATATTATTGCAAACTCTATAAAAATGATATATGTATTTTACTGTACAAAGTATGTGTCCAACCACTCCAAGAATACCATGCTTTTGTTCCTGGTAGTGTTCGCATACAGTAAAAATTAAGGCTGCAGTTGGTTCAGGGATGATCTACATAGCTTGAGCAATAAATTCCGGTGTAATAAGTTTGAACCTGGTCCTTTATAAAAGCTAAGACTTAAATTAAAATGTCAACTGTTTATTCAAAATGTCTGATCAACTTTTACATCCGATAATGTGACTGATTGCGTAGAAAAGTCTAGTTATATAGCATCCGTAACTCTTTATGATTGATACAATGATCTCATTCTAAACTTTCTCTCTCTATATGACTTACTTTACCATTAAATTTTTGCAACTCTGAAATGATTAAACGCATGAAATAAAATCACTGTCATCCTCTGTTCTCTGTATTGATGCCTACTTCTCCTGTGAAAATGCTTTAGATGTGTTCACACCTTGAAATATATATCTCATTCCACAAGTGAAATTACAGAAATAATGAATGTTTAATTGTTTCTATAACTCAACCTCCTCACTCATATTTTACATTTAGTGTCCACAGTAAACAGTCAATTGTCTTAAAATATGCGCGGAATAGTCATCGTTCAGTACGCTTTTATGTCTATAGGTTTTACTCTCAGTTATAATTACAACTGCCGTTCAGCATAATTGCCTAATCAATGAAACGAAAGTTCTACATCAAATAATTATACTATCTAGTTTGACATTATTGTCTCTGTTTTGCTGATTGGTTTTTTAAAAGAAGTGTAAACTATAGAAGTTTTCAAATTCCCTGCCTCTAAACTACTGATTCAAGATTCAACTAACTGGTTTGTATGATGTGAAAACTGATAATTGAAAACTGACTTCAATTGAATTTATCTTTAACGTCCTAACAATATTCAATTTAGGTTAAGATATTTCAGTTTCAATGTACAATCATTCACTTTAGTTGTATAAGTGTTTCGATTATCAATGATTCAGGCATACAGTAAACATGTTCCAAATTAGTACTTGACAATGTCATAAAGCTTTTTTATAGGTTTAACAATAATTTTCATCACAAATCGAATCCGGCTTGAAGAATCCTTAATGATCAGCATGTTCGGTTGCTTTGTCAGTTTTGAAACACAAACTCAGTAGTCTTTTAGTATCAAGATTGATGTACGATCTGAAAGCTCTGGATTGTATTTCGTATGCGATGATAAAATGAATCTATAATTTCCTACTTCTCTTCAGTTAATGTAAATTTATGAATAAAACCATTTCCGAACTAAACATATCACTACAAAATGGACTAACATAGCAATTTTTGATTAGTATTTGAAAGACAAGTCAATAACCGCGATCAACTATTAGCTAATTAAATCGACACATATACACCTGCCTTATATATAAATCATGATAAAATGATGAATTATTATGAACAAAAATTTTCTATACAATAAATAAATTTTGCATTGCTTTTGCTGGGGACGTTAGATCCTCAGAACTCGCTTGATAAATGCCTTATTTTGGAATCTATCTTTCCGAGCATGAACTGATCAGCTGACCTTGAGATTTCATTTCCCATCAGGAAAATCCTTGGTTGTGATTGGTTACTGTGTGTGTATTTTGATGTGCTATTTTTGTGACTGTCCCAAGGACGTTTGTATGATGTATAAATAAACGCGATTTGTGTGATTGATTGTATTGTGCTTACTGGGTGTTTGCAGAATATACTTTCTACGCCATATCAAGACTTCTCGTTAGCTTTTTTGAGTCAACGGATCAGGGTAGCCTACCTGGACGCTGGTTCATTGTCTCGTTCTCATTTATCAGCTAAGGTGAACCCGTAATAGTTCCAAGCATACCAAATGACGAACCTAACAGCTTTGTTTGATCATATCGTAAATTTGTTACATTACATTGACTAATAGATGAATAAACAATAAAACTGACTCTTCTTATCCTTACATTCAATGAAATGTCTGAATACAGTAGAAAAAACGGAGATACACATAATGTCGCTGTCAAAAGAAAATTGTTTTAACTTTCGATTATATATTTCTAAGTTATCTCAATCATTCGAAGTTTTCAGGATCTTCCAACAAAACCTACTCAAACTATATTCGTATGAAATAGTTGTTAGTACTGACTGAAACTTGTTAACCATCTTGGTCAATAGACCATTGATTAGGGAATAAAATACTGATTTACAATAAACTATTTACATTTTTTCTTAGTTATTTATTTATTTGAAAACCAATCAGAGAAGCACACTTTGTTGGGGAAAAAATCAATAAAATCGACTGCTTTATTTTCGCAGACATTGAAATAAACCAGTTACACCCATTTTTAAACATGATTTGATGAAATAATGTTCCATTTAGTCAGAATAAAGCAGTAATGTCAAAAAGACTGTAACATTGTTAGTGAATTCAGAGTTTTAATGACTGGTGTGGTCTTGACTTTTTGGGAATAATATATACATCACTCATAACATAGAATGATACCCTCATTGTATCAAAAGAACTAAATATTCCCCATAATTAGGTATTTTCGTTTCCGAATTAATCTAATCATCACAATATAAATAAAATCATAAGTTAGACCACCATTAAAAACCTGGAACCACTGGACGGCCGTTTCGTCCTGGTATGGGACTCATCAGCAGTGCGCATCCACAATCCTGCACCTCGCAGGATTCGAACACAGGACCTTCGGTATTATACGCGAACGCCTAACCATCGGACCAGTGGGTCGGCATCCAACGGTGTTAATATCTAACTCTGACTGATGTAGGGATTTTGCGCGACCTCACCCATTTGTCTTTGGTAGTTACTGTCTACAACCGACAGGTTCAAACTCCATTGATCACGTCTTCTCAACTAGAACTCCGAAAATTTCCTCATGAAGCTAGTCACTAGCGAGCACTGTTACGATATTTTGGGGCAGAGTTTTGGAGGTTTGTGTTTTTACACATTTGGAATCATCAATCCTGCGAGGAGCAGGAGTCGTGGACGAGCACTGCTGATTTCGTCCCATACCAGGACGAAACGGCCGTCCAGTGCTTCAAGTTTTCTAATGATGGTCTAACAATGATTGATTGATGATTTTAAATGTGTAAAAACACAAACCTCCAAAACTCTGCCCCAAAATAAATCATAAGTGGCAGTTCTACTTAAATATATAATCCCTTTATCAGTAAATAATTTTCGTACTTAGAACATTTCAACCTAAAATGTTCTCGATACATTGAAACTTAATCATTGTTCTCGCTTGACGTTTTACCACCGAAACTAGAAAAATTATCGATCAGCAGAAAATACTCAAGATTAGTGTAAGTTTAAGCTATCTTAGTGGTGTTTGTCGCTTGACAAGAGTGTCGCACTACTGGGTTGTCTATGACCTCTTAAACCATATCTGGGAATAGATGATATAGCAACACACATAAACACAATATGAATTATCCTTCATTCTTTAGCGCTGAATTTTACTGATAGATTTGCTACTACAGATCGATATAAAAAAAAATTTTCAATCATTTCCTAAAACAGAAGACAACTGAAAAGAAATATCTCTCTAGTTAGAGTAGTGTTCGTAGAATGAAAAA
Source organism: Schistosoma turkestanicum (assembly GCA_944470395.2). NCBI lineage: Eukaryota > Metazoa > Platyhelminthes > Trematoda > Strigeidida > Schistosomatidae > Schistosoma > Schistosoma turkestanicum. Next base: position 13,631,976 of record OX103974.1, on the reverse strand, counting down.
AATTCCAATGTTTGTATTATTTTCCTTAGTAAAATTGAGCAAAATATTCTTACAAATTCGAATCATGGATCATTTTATGTGTGTGGAATAAGTCTTATTGTTCAAAAAGAATTTATTTGCCTTTATTCATACTGGAAATGACGTGTTACGTAGTTGAACGTGGTCTGTATACGACAATGGACTTAGTTTTTGGGCTAGTTAGAACTCATCAAAGAGTCACATTTGTAATTTTGAAATGGACTGACACTGCTTGTGAGGTTCGAACTCACAACAGTCAGTTTCGAAATCTAAACGATACTACCGAGCTATTCAGGCCATGTAGTAGTATCCCAATAAATAGAAAACTTAAAACTTTCTGATTTTTAGTGACTCAGTATAATCCACTTCTTCATAAAATAAAAACGAAATTATTAATTTGGTATCTGATCTTTTCTAGAAATATATAGACACAAAATTAGTCGATGAGCACATAATGGACCGATTACTCTAGATGATCACTGAACAGTAGCCAAAATCATACTGATCTAGTTCATGATGCTGTGAGATTCTAGCTAACCAATTTATCATATGAACACCGGTCCAACACATGGACTGTGTTCGGATAACTATCGGTTCTGTTAAGATTGCAGGCAGTCCTAATTGATAAGCGGTTAACTAGGAACAAGGTCATCAGAATGGATAACTTAATATTCGTGAAATTATTAGGAAGCTCGATTCTACCAAAGTAGGCGCTGATAACTTTGTCCATAACAACACCGAGATATTTAAAACCAAATAATCCAGCTTCACAAACCCATTGGCACCATGAGTAATACTTTGGGCTACAGATCTTCTTTATTATCCTATCCAACTGCTAATCGAATTTTGTCAACCTATGCCCCAGTTCTCTCATAATCAGCTGATTTCAATCAAGGAATTAGTGAAAACCATAGAGTGTTTAACGGGTATTTCATCACAATTCTAAAACTTCTCTGTAGGATACATAACTATCTACGTAATAACAGACAATAATTAGTTGTTAGCCATATCGATTGTGACCTACCTTCTTCAATTTATTACATGAATAAAATGATTTACAAAAACACCACGATTAGAATTTTATCATAAACCGGAGCACGTCAAGAGACTTTTAAGTATCAGTGAAGCATTAATGAACATTTTTTGTCAGATAATAATCATTCTAAACTTTACAGAGTATTTATAACCGAAAAAAGGCACCATAATTGATTATATAACATGTGTTTTGAGTTCTGTCAACTCATCGATCTGACCCAAGGTTAGTTTGACTATATTGGACAGACATTTTTTGTATGCTATACAAAATAAACTATTAGATTGTAGCTTTCCATCAAAGATGATTAGTTGTTTACTTGATTTCAATGACTAACAGATTCTAAGTAAATTCGTTATGAGCAATTTAAATGTTATGCTTTAGCTGTGAAGCATGAAAGTATTGAGTTTAAACCATGTCTAGGTTATTGACATACATTAATAAAGGCTCCCAAGTTGAAACAAAGCAACTTTCAAATGCTCTCCCGTCGTCATTCGTCAAGCAGTTCATATCAATCTGTGACAATGACCTACTACTGTAGTCTTGTGATTATTTCTTATTGATAAACCATAATAGTTTATACAAGTACAATAGGAATCACCAATGTTTAAAATGACCGGTCAACCGACGATTAAAAAAAACACCATGAAAAATAAGTCCTTTAATAATATTCAGCAGAACGCATCACTTCATGCTTCAAGACTACAATATGAAATTTAACAATAATTTTCCATTAAATAATACTTGCTGTTAATTTCAACTTCATATTGTTAAATCATCACGTATAAACAATTTCATTTTAGATTTGTGAATTAACTTAATCAAGTCATCATTGCAAAACCATCGTAGATGTTTAAAACAGTTACAAATAAAGATGAAACAACTATTCAATTGACATTAAATTAGATTACTACTCAAAATGGATAAGTGAAACTATTGCAGTGTGTACTAACTAATATGTTAAGACCACATGACTTGTGATATATATAGCCTTTGAATAAATCAATTAACCCATTATTCACACATTGTTCGACCTTGTCAATTATTCGCTAATGACCTTGGTAATTTTTATTTGGGTACTGCGTGTGTGCATTGCTTACTTCACTTATCACATGTCTAGTTTAATTTTATCTGACTAGAAATACTTAGTCATGCCTTATCGAAATGAATTGGTTCATTCACCTTATCCATTTTGCTTTACTTTACTTTTACACTTAGTATTCTCATCTTTGTCTGTAAGGATGATTACATCCGAATGAATCCATATGTGACTTCTTATTACTGCGGTTGCACAAATAAAGTTCGCCTGACAATGATATACGGAAATTTTAAGGGAAGATTTATTTTATAGCATATTTAAACAATCATCCAAATCTCTAGCCACCAAAATGGTTAGCTCTACTTTGAATTTAATGTAGCTCATTAAACTATCATCAATTAGAACAAAAGGTGATTGTTTATGAAGATTTTAAAACAGATCAAAGTTACTGTTTATTATAATGAATGAATTGCTTGCTTGTATACATTAAAAGATCGATAGTAGTATGCAATTTCAATATTTACTTCATATCAACAGTGTAAGCTTAATAATTTCGAATATACAAGATGATATCACCGCGTGATTTAAAAAAAACTAACTTTAAATCTACATCAAAAACTTAATTCAAGATTTGAGCTTGGGATTAGTAACCCTATCCCGTGAAAAACTAACTCGTTGAAAAACACTAGCCAGCAAAGATAATTCAAACTATTTAATCTCTGCTATAGGAGTTAGAAGGTCTTGGTTTAAAAGAGTTATGACGTCTCATGACGAAAGTAGAGTTCTTTTGGGATTCACAAGGTCTATGCCCCTTCTAACAACCAGAACAACCATTAATTCAGGCACATGGAATGTTCGTACATTGTGCGAGACCGGAAGAGTCATCCAAGTTGCTGCAAAAATGAAAAGATACAACCTGATAGTAAACGAGGAAGATCACCAAACACATTACGCTGAGCACTGGAAACAGAAATGCAAAAAATGAACACCAGTTGGAAAAGAAAGCACAGGATAGAGTAGGTTGGAGAATACTGCTCGGCAGCATATACTTCACTCAGGGCTAACAATAATGAAATTGTAAATGTTCATCTTGCATTCAAACTAACACCCTTTATTCACTTATAAACATAAATATTGATTGATTCGAGATTTCAGTAAAACCAATGTATTAAAAAAAGTTATTTAAGCTTAGTTTTTTGAGTTTTGAAAAAAAAGTTATCTGTTTATTTAATTTTTCGTAAAAAGCAACTTACTTCAATTTTCATTTCTTTCTCATATAAAACTCTTGATAATTCAGTCATCCATCCACAAAAGAATGGTATAAATCCAATACGATGTGAACGATATTGCAGTGTAATGCCTGTTTTACTTTCATTCACACAGAAAAATGATGGTGGTCGAATTTTTGGATAAGTTGTACGTAGAAATTCATGTAAATTATCTAGACCATTTAAAAAATCACGTAATTCTCTACCAAGCACACGTAATATACCTTTATAACCTTTACCGCCAACATAGTCAACAAATGATGTACCCATACCGAATTTAATTTCATCTTCAGGTGTCTCGAGTACTTTAGCACTAGTTTGAAATAAATTCGGCAACAATGCTTCATCGTATACTTTACGTGTTTCAAATTGCATTTCCGTTGAATTCGCTTGTGTACATATTTCAATCCATAATTCTTGGGACCATTTAGTTATGATAAAGTTACGTAATCCTTCCAATAATAAACCATACATTATGCCTTGAAAATAATGATAATAGGATATTGAAAGAGAAGTATACTTTTCCTTTGGAATTATTAACAGGAAAAAAATAATTCCTCAATTATTGAATAGCACACATAATCAGTGTTGAAAAATGTTTGTACAGTCTATTGTCAACTCAAGTATTCATGATGGAATGAATATATTGGCATAAAAATGCGTAGGAATTTACAAGACACTTTACTATAATATTCATAAATAATGATAATAATACATCCAGTTTTCTGGCAAATCTAAACTATATATGAGTTATAAAGTATTTTTAAAAAAATAATGAAATTTTGATAGATTTAGGTTGGTTGTAGCAATAGCATAGAATTTGTTTAAATCTTATCCAGTTCAATGTTCAAATCATTCAGTAATATTTTCGAAAATATAAAATCACTTAAACTAATAAATGATGAAAATGACGATAGATAGGTAAGAGTAACAAAATAATTAATATATCTATATATCTATCTATCTATATATATATGTGTATATATGAATTTGGGAGTAGAAGAATATTCTACTTTTGACAAAAATTTTAATAGCAATTTTGTTAGTTTAACTCGTGATTAAAATAATTTCATCCAGTCATAAGATAATGAATGAAGGTTAAAAGTGAGCAAAAATTAATCAACTTATCAATATAAAGGGAGAGAAATGTAAAAGGCTAATTAAAAACTGAATTTTCTTCAATTCAATGTGTTCCTTTTCGTTCTCTTTTTTTTATTTTATTTCAAAATTAATCATTCACGAATTACAATGAAATGAATTATAAAATGTGTTTTTATAAGTGTATTAGGAAAAAAAATCTCTATGGATAACATACATACATATGTATATAGATATGCACATACTTCTTTGATCATTTTTCATGTGGATTTAGTTATGCCAACCTAATAAGTACCATTGAGTACTTTAAGTTATGTCCTTATGTGCTTACTTACGTACGCCTGTTACCCACAATGGAGCATAGGCCGCTAACCAGTTTTCTCCATCCAACTCTGTCCTGGGCTTCCCTTTCCAGTTCTGTCCAGTTTTTGTTCATTCCTCTCATGTCTTTCTCTATTTCTCGGTGTAATGTGTTCCTTGGCTTTCCTCATTTCCTTTGACCTTGAGGGTTCCATGTGAAGGCTTGTCTTGTGACGCAGTTGAGTGCTTTTCGTAGTGTGTGTCCTATCCACTTCCACCGCTTCTTCCTGATTTCCTCCTCCACTGGAATCTGGTTTGTTCTCTCCCAAAGTAAGTTGTTGCTGATCATGTCTGGTCAACGAATCAGAAGTATTTTGCGAAGATAACTGTTAATGAATACTTGTATCTTCTGGATGATGGCTTTGGTAGTTCTCTAAGTTTCCGCTCCATACAATAGAACTGTCCCCATGTGCTTAGCCTAAATAATTTAAAATGTTAAGACAATGTGTAAGATAAAGTAGATAAATTCGATTTCACAATAAATCAACGTCAGTTTCAGATTTCTAAGATATCAAAGACTGATAGATTAATTTGAAATCTTTAACAATAGAAATAGTGTTTATTCTAAACTAGAAGAAATATAAAACTTACAAATTTCTTTTTAAACTAATAATTTTAAAACCGAATAGTGTTCACATTATCAACTTCAGTCTGTTGGCAATTTAACATGAGTGTCGTTTAATGTTTGTTGAAATAATGGATAGTTGGAGGCAGTCAACAGGAATCTATGAACCTAGGTTCAGTGGTAGGTGTATCTTCCCTCTTGAAGGAACTAATGCTCTCTGAGTAATTCAATCCTGCATCATCCAGCCTCACAGTCAGAGATGTTATCATCAAGTTATTTAGGCCTTGACTAACCTCTTATGAGAGTGATACGTATTTACAATTGATTGACTTACAGTACATGACACTGACCACTCAATCAGTCAGTCAGTCAGTTGCAACGTAGAACTTCGTACGTATGTACATAAGTTCAGGTTGCCATACCACATCAGCACAGAGACACAAATGTCAAATCAAATCCCATAGTGATAGAGATAGTAGAGGTATTAATGGTAATGAAGAAGACTAGGGTTCGAAGATATTATTCAAGAAGTATAATTCAGTGAGATAAGGTTAGAAAGACAAAGGTAGAGGTGCTGACGAATCCAGAAGATAAGGATTTGAGAGAACACAAAGAATGGATGTACTTGCGCCATTGCAAACGATTTTGAGACATGTCGTTCAAGGTCTCTAACCATTGGTGACTTTCGTCTCACGGAACCCAACCAGGTAGTCTACATCTACCAACATGACTCAATCCACTAGTCAGTGGCTTCATGGATTTCTGCCGTGTTTTGGCTTGGCCGCCCCTAGCTTTCTTCCAACCTACTCCTACACCACAAAACATAGCTCGTCGAGGCAGTCGGTGGTTGGCCATACGTAACACACGTCCCAACCACCTCAACTGATGAAGTTTCACTACTTCATCTATTGATTTGCCATACCTACCTAGAACTAGTTTCCTAACGACAGCATTGGTTATTCGGCTGTCCCGGGATATACGAGCTATGCTTCTGAGACACCTATGATCGAAGACAAGCAATCTACGAATATCTTCTACTCTGACTGGCCATTTTTCACAGCCACAAAGTAGGACGGAGCGAACTACTGCACAGTAAACTCGTCCTTTAGTCAGAAAACGGATATATTGCCTTAGCCATAACTGATGCAGGTCAGAAAAAGCCAATCGCGCCTTCTGGTAGTAGTACGCTAAAAATAAGAGTTAGTTATAAAGCGTATTTCTTTTTCTAGGTTTTAGATAATGTATATACTTGAAATTAAACAAAAAGATCTAAGGTTTAAAAGTAAATTTTAGATTGGCATAGATTTTGTTCATATAAATAGTTAAGTAAAATAAATGAACAGTCATATTAATTAATGTCAAAGCTTAATTGCAATAACTTTAACTTAGTAAATTAAACCTTTAAATTTTGCATTAACAAACTTGAAATGGTTGAATATCACTAATTATAGATTTTTACCATTAGCACAAAAATCTATCTTACAGCCAGTCACCAGTGGATACAACATAATGGTAATTAAATTTTGGGTTTTTAAAGATCATTTAGTTAGAAAAAAAGACTGAACATCACTTCTTAAGAGTTAAGTATTTTCTCAGTTCATTATGTGATAAAAAATAAACTCAAACTATTTATTTCAACTTCGCAAACCCAGTTGACAACCCTAGCGACTGATGTGATTGATTCAATTTGTGGAGTTAGTATACTTAGAAACACTCAGTGTTAGTTATTAACGTAGATATAAACAACTAGACTGATTATGAAAATTTCTTGTCCAATGACAGCATGAAAACAGTTGATAATAAATTATTGATCGGTAGTCATTCACATTCTAAGCTGTTACAAAAGCTATGAACATTCATTAATAATGGATTTACATGACTCTAACACTGCTACAAAATCTTGTTCAATCACAATGAATTGTATTACGGGGTTCTGAAGATTGTTAAGTTAGATACCGGCTCAGTGGTCCGATGGTTGGGCGTTCGCGCACAATACCGAAGGTCCCGGGTTCGAATCCTGCGGGGTGCAGGAGTCGTGGATGCGCACTGATGAGGAGTCCCATACCAGGACGAAACGGCCGTCCAGTGCTTCCAGGTTTCTAATGGTGGTTGAACATTGATCGATTCATGGTTTCAAAAATAAAACTTTTGTCAATCATGTTAGCTTTTCCTTTGAAGGATAATTTCGATATATCCCTGATAGCACTAATCTTCAACTAATTGGTTGTTATCGTTTTTTTTAATTCTGTTTATTTTATCGTGTTGTAAGTTCGTTGAACGTTACTTTTAAAATTTCAGTTCTAGTGCTTCCTGGTTTCTAATGGCGGTCTAACACTGATCGATTCATGGTTTCAAAAAAACACAATCACAATGAAGTTAGAAACGTCAAACATGCAGATTTCAATTCGACTGAATACTATTCAATGGTTTCAATATATCAACTTCCTTGCTTTAATGCAGTAGATAAGTTATTTCATATCACAAAGAAATGGTACTTAAACACAGACTCATTTGACAAACTTATGATTCACTAAGATAACAGAATATATTGCATTAAACTAGTAGGTCATTAATGTAAATCTTCTAGATGCCTAGATTCCTTTTTGTTTGTACTACAGTCATCACTGCTGTATGAAAAAAAAGAAACCTGCATAAATCTTTTTTAATGTGATTGTTAAGTAGTTGGAAATGATCAAAATGCTTTGAATATAAATTAATTGGATGTTTAATGAATTTACTTTTTTCATTTTCCCTTATAAAGTTTGGTTGTGATAATTAATTTGTTGTAATTTAATCGAAATCATAGATTGATCAATGTTAGTGCACTATTGAAAAGTTTAAATAACTTGACGACCGTTTCTTTCTACAACGGGACTCCTCAACAGTGCGCATTCACAACCCCGCATGCGGAAATCAAAGTCACCACATTCTTTCTCACATGCGAATGTTTAACATTTGGACCTTTAAACAGGCATCTAACAGTGGTAATGTTCAACCTCAATCAATCAGTGTCAGAACTGAGAAATCATGATCGATTATGCACATATCTAAGGTATTCACAGTGTTAGTATGAATTTTTTTCCAGGTACTTCGTAAAAAACGTATAAAGAGATCGTATGAATCCAGTCATTAGAAAAATGAAGGAGATGTTAGTAGTGTTCATCGTAGATTGGGATAGACCAGAGTACTATTAAAAACCAATAAACATTAGACATAGGTTTCACACTGAACATGGGATTGTTCAACAGCATAAACGTTTTATGTATTCTGAATATTTAAATACATTATCTACAGCTATTGTTAACTAATATAACTTTCCGAAAGATTTTAATTGCTACATGAAATTTCAACAGTGGAATATGTTGTTTTGAACAAGTATATTTCCCACAGTAACTAACAAGAATCCTTCAAAGTTAAAAATGCTACAGCCTGTATTTGCTCCCGCTTTATTTTTGTCCACCAAATGAGGAACAACTATAAAGTAGACAATAATTTCCTCTTAAAGTAAGCATGTTTATGGTTTTGGGATTTGTTACTGTTCCGTTTACTGTTTTATCAGCTCACAATTAGATATTTGATAGTAAAACAAAATAAACTCATACAGATCATTCATTTTGTACATTTTATTTATAAAAAGATGAGAAAGAATCAAAAACGTCAGTAGTTTAATCAGCTATTTTCTAACTAATCAGTCTGTATATATATTTTTTAAAAGATATTTTATGTTGGAAAAAAGTAAATACTGAACTCAGAGTACTTACTTACTTACTTACTTACTTACTTACTTACTTACTTACTTACTTACTTACTTACTTACTTACTTACTTACTTACTTACTTACTTACTTACTTACTTACTTACTTACTTACTTACTTACTTACTTACTTACTTACTTACTTACTTACTTACTTACTTACTTACTTACTTACTTACTTACTTACTTACTTACTTACTTACTTACTTACTTACTTACTTACTTACTTACTTACTTACTTACTTACTTACTTACCAAACACTTACTTACTTACTTACTTACTTACTTACTTACTTACTTACTTACTTACTTACTTACTTACTTACTTACTTACTTACTTACTTACTTACGCCTGTTACCCCCGATGGAGCATGGGCCCCCTACCAGGTTTCTCCAACCAACTCTGTCCTGGTCTTCGCTTCCCAATTCTGTCTACTCATATCTCGAATATGAGAAATCTGTGGAGTTTACAGAATTTTGACGATTTAAACCACTAATTGATCTCAGCTAGATCAATAAAGGAAACTCACAAATAAAGCCTAGGAAATTCGGTCTAATGAGCGGGTGCTTGATTATATTCATAGTGAATATATAAAATCTATTGTCTATAAATGATAGAACATAATTTCACTCTGTATCAAGATCTAACTTCGACACTGAAGAAACTAATAAAAGTAAGGGAACTGAGAGTAAAATCATATAGAACCACAATCAGAAATACCACTGAGTAAACATTTTTAGATATCTATCACTTCCTCTTATGTGTACGATGTTAGTCAGTTTGGAATTCACTCAGATGATAGTGATTATTATTAGCTTTAAGTAAACGTTATCATTTTCTTATTAAGAATAATACTATTATTCGGAATGATAGTAACATGTACAGATTTTTCTATTTTAAATGTCATGAATACGAAATCAGCATACATATATAACTAAATGACGCTTAAATGAACTGATCAGCTCAGTATTTATTGATTAATGATCAAATTTCATAAGTGAAATTCATCTATTTGTGTTCCATGCACAGTGTTACTAATGTTTGTAATAATTACGATGGTTTTTTATCGATTTTTCAGTACAGTATCGAACTGATTGTCTACCATTTGCATGTAAGTTAGTATTTTGCTTATAATATAGTTTAAAAGCTCTGAAGAAGTTGAACATTATTTTTATACCTGACCTTTGTCAGTAATATCAAATCTATAGTTCCAATTTGTCTTAATAACTGAACTCTTGAACATCGACATCTTAACCGGTTCTAAAAATGTTATGTTTATGAGGACAACTCACCAAAGCTGGAACAAATCAAAAGATTATGTTAACTTCTGTGAATATTTATTTGTGTAAATCTAGAAACAATAAACGGTTTCATGAACAAAACTAATGAGTTGATATTAAGCTAACATTCAAGGTAATCGACTAAACACTTTTTACCTACTTTTGTGTAATTATACAACCTTCTTCATGCTGAGCATAGACACACAGATCTCCTTAATCAGTTTGAAATATTCATGTATATTACAATGAAGCTTAATGACGAACGAACAATATCATTCGCCGACATGTGTTGTTATATACTTTCACATTACGAATCATTACTATTTCAACAACAATAGTCAAGTTTTAAAGCATACAAAAACAGACACGAATAGTTTAATATGGCCGAATATAATAAAAGTTGTATCAACCAGTATAAAAACAGTTCGTTTGCAATTAATTTCTAGTTACTTATAAGCAGTATAATCATAAAACAAAATCGGACACATAGTCCTCTAAAATCTACTCTCGAACACCGAACACAAAACAAAAGACGAAAGTTATGGAAAGCGCTTTCTTTCGAAATATGTTTATGTAAAGGAAACATAGGTTTATATTTACATAAGTGATCTAGAGATTGGAAAAGCTTTTGGTAAACATGACAAAATTTAGTAACAAAATCGATAATTATTAAGTCATAAAATGAATTCTTCTGAAAGTTTCTAAAGAATATAGACTGATCAAAGTATTTTTACCTTCTTCTCAGCTTACAAATACTTTCTTAAGGATTTAACAATAGCTCCTGGTAGATTTATTCAGCGGTTAGTCATATTTCAACATATTACTCCGAAATCTGGGAAGTTACTTCTGTTATTAAGACTTTCACCCAAGAATAATTAAACTATCACTGAGAAACGATAAAAAAAATAACTTTATTTACCTCATCAACTTCCATCTCATTCAAATACTTCTTTAGTGGTGAGAGATACCAGATTGTCTATGATCATCACTAAATGTTCCATATTATCCTGTCACATATATCAAAATAAATCCATGTTTCAACATTTTATTGAAGTACAAAGTAGGCATTACATGGGGAGCACCAAGTTAAGAAAAATGGCAGCAACGCGAAGAGAACGTTTCGCGCAAGAAGTGTTTTTTGGTACAGTTAAACAAAACGAGTACAATAATGTTTATTTTTCACAAATCGTATTTTCTTCGTGGAAGCGTTCCACCACTACACTTCATATATAGTTAATTGCTTGTTGATATTATATGTAGTGACGCAATCTTTTTTCATTTCATTGTGATTACTGACTCATCGATTGCCTTGATTCGTTAAACATTTTCAATATAAATATTAATGTATATTAGATCTAATCAAAAACAATAATATTGTTCGTTTATATGTGTTTTCCTATATTATATGTAACAAAGCAAACATGTCAACTTACTTAATAGATAGACAATGAATCAGGATCCATGCCCTTATTTTGAAAGCGAATAAAATTTTTGCAATACGGGGTTGTGAAGATTGTTAAGTTGAACATTTTTTGAAGCCATGAATCGACCAATGTTAGACCACCATTAGAAACCTGGAAGCACAGTAACTACCGAAGACTGTGTATGAGGCTGCGCAACTCCGTGAATTGATCAAGTTAGACATTGACAGCGTTAGATACCGGCCCAGTGGTCCGATGGTTAGGCGTTCGCGCACAATACTGAAGGTCCTGGGTTCGAATCATGCGAGGTGCAGGAGTCGTGGATGTGCACTGCCACTGATGAGTCCCATACCGGGACGAAAAGGCCGTCCAGTGATACTTCCAGGTTTCTAATGGTGGTCTAACATTGATCGATTCATGGTTTCAAAAATAAAATTTTTGTCAATCATGTTAGCTTCTCCTTTGAAGGATTATTTCGATATACGCATGATAGCACTAACCATCAACTGATTGGTTGTTATCGTTTTTGTTAATTCTGTTTATTTTGTTATGTCATAAATTCCTTGAACGTTGCTTTTAAAATTTCAGTTCTACACGTAATATAAACTAATCGTGGAAGTCTCATCTCAATCAGCACATGAATTATTGACGTTGAAATGTTGTTGTATGACAAATGTCTGGTTTATTTGATTTCTGATATGTTGTGTTGTACTAGAAGAATCCTCAATCGTTCACTAATAGTATTTATTCCAGGCTAACTGGAAACTCCATCTTAATCGTTCTTGTGAAGATATAACAGAAAGGGATAGGATAATATAACGATTACATGAATTAATGTTTTTTTTGATAATTATAGTTGAATTCACACTAATTGTTTGAACAATGAATGAAAACAGGAGAAAATTCAATCATCTCTGGCTGTCTTTTCTTAAATGATTATGCTCATTTGCATTTGCTGAAAATAAAATGCCTTGTTCTTGTGTGTTTTTGTGTGTATGTTTGAAACAATACCATAATGGTTTATCTAAAACTTCAATATAACCATAATCGACTGTATTGTGTCTGTGGTATACTTGACTAACCTGTTAAATGCTACTGAAAATCTTGAATCGGATGACTCAAGTAATAACATGAAGACTCTAGATTGAGTATTATTTACTTGACACAATACAAATCAAAATGATATTTGAATAGACTGACTTTTGTATGATTCATCTACACTGATTAATAGTCAACTAATAAAAAATTTACTGAATGAGCATTAGCCATCTGTGACTAACATATCTACTAATATCAATAAAATACTGATTAAATATCATGATAAACAAGCAAAAAAATCAATATTGTATGTCAGCTGCACTCAAATCAATGAAAACCTTCCTCACCATATTAGATTATCAATAGTGAGCATAATATTATTAAATGTAACTAGATATTTAACTGAAGCGAAGAATTTTACTGATGTACAGCAAAGGTTTCCGTTCATTGAAATTTCCTCAACGTAATTATTGTTTAGTAATAGACATTAGGGACGTGAGTAAACTATGCACTATTACTACTACTATGAGAATTACTGAGGTCATTTTATCCTTTTATATGTAAGCTGGTGTCTGGAGCATGTCGATAGGAAGCTCTGAACCTAGGCTTCTTTTAATTTAGCACTCATCTGTAAGGTGTACCTGCATTATTCAGGAAACTGGTGCTTCCTGGAGGATTCGACTTTGCGTCACCAAGTTTTACAGTTAGAGACACAACCACTGAGCTATTTGGACCACGACCGACCTCCACCAGGGAACATGATTTCCATCAAGACTACAGGTACACCTTGCTGACGATTATCAAATAGCACGAAGCTTAGATTCAAGGTCTTATGCTAACTAACTCCAACCACCAAATCAGCTGAAATTAGGTCCATAACTATTCAATCAATTTGTCTATAGTAAGTTTTGTTGCAGACAAAATGGACGTTCAAGGTACACTTTAAGAGTAGTCCTTCCGGACTATCCTTATGGAAGCTGAAGTCAGTTTGCTTTTCCGATATGAACTCAATCGTCTCAATTAGTGGCACGTTGATAAATAGAGACATTAACACCGTTAGATATTGGCTCAGTGGTCCAACGGTTAGGTGTTCGCGCACAATACCGAAATCTCCTAGGTTCGAGTCCTGCGGGGTTCAGGAGTCGTAGATGTGCACTTTTGATGAGTCCCATACCAGGACGAGACGGCCGTCCAGTGCTTCCAAGTTTCTAATGGTGGTCCAACATTGATCGATTCATGGTTTCAAAAAAATGTGTAAATAGAGATACAATATCTAGTAAACTCATGTTTTTCATATTAACGTTCATATTTTCCACTTTGGAAATTCAGTCGTAACTGTCTTTGAAGTCTTACAACTGATTTGTGGAGAGGCTTTAAGATTCTAACTAACCCGTTTACAACTTCGGCATAAGGAGAATTGTACAAATCTAAAGTGGCTGGATTTAACTTAATAGACGATTTTTGTTTATTATTATTATTATTATTATTATTATTATTGTTATTATTATTATTATTATTATTATTTACATATCCCGTATTTGTTTGACATTTTTCTCCGCTTTCCGTTCATATTCTTTCCTGTCTAATTATTTACTTACTGATTACGTAATTCGAATAGTGTTTTGTGATCATTACTGTAAGTCCGTTTATCCAAGTGTGACTTACTACCTCCGATGCTGAACTATTACCAAGAACTTTTGTTAGTTTAATTAATCGTCACTACTGCTAGCACACCTATATCATCAGCAGTGCGCTTCCACAAACCCCGCTCTCGGGAATCGAACAAAGGGCCTTCAGTTTTGTGTGTGGCCGCTTAACCTCTAGTGTTTATTGAACTCTATCGATCAAGTTGCGAGATGATTAGTAGATTAAGTGAATAGATGGCATAATATACTTTGACTGATATTAGATAGGTAATAAGGAAGACATAAATTTGGGTTTTATGCTAATTTGCATTGACTAAGATGGTTCCTGAAATGCCAGTGAATAAATAATTTAACAGAAAACGCTTCCAATATTTTAATCAGAAGAGTATAAAGTTAAAATATGTAAAAAATAAATCTTTTAAAACAAAAATTACATTTTCCCTTTCCTCTTTGTATTGAATTAATACTTGTAAATAAATTGAAACTTTATTTCACCACATAACAAAGTTACTGACCAGTAATGAAGGTTCTATTAGAATAATAGTTAAACTTAAACAAATTGTACTGAGAATCACTGATCTGATGGTTGATCATTGCAATATTCAAAATTCAATTTTTTATTCAGAATGAATTGACTTTTTTGAGTAAATTTAAGATCTAACTATCATGCAGTTTATGACGGAAAAGAGAAATACTTTTCTTAAAGCGGTAAAGCTCTATCTTAATCAATCTCATATATTAATGAACTTGATTTCAAATTGTCTTGGAGATACAACCATCGATAAAATTTATGAAAGCTCATAGTATATTAAAATCCATTGACTCCAGCTTATTATTGATTGTCAACTACCATATTTATGTCAGTATTGTAACTAAAGTTTACGATTATTGTAACATAGTATGCTTAAACGCCATTACTAAATTTATATTGTGTTGAATGGTTAGATATGACTAAGTGAAAATATCTATTCAAGGTTTTGTAATTTTCGTTCTTATTAGCAAATATATTCACGTGTTTCTTTATTGTAACACTTTCAAGCTAATAACCTTCAACACAATTTTTAATTTAACCCCTACTTTCAAATTATCTTGTTTTAATGCACTAAACCGTGTACTTTTAAAATGTATGTGTACATAAACTACATTTCTCAAGATTTGTCAATATGAATCACTTTTTTCTTAAAAAGCAATAAAACGTCTGTATGAAGACGGGTACAACGTCGTGGTATTGATTTTCACGTGCTTCATGGTACACGTACACATTTGCATGACTGCATTACAACACTACAGGCAAATGAAATTTACCATTTTAGACATATCAAGTTTAACATTGAAAAATTCAACCAGATTTTGAGCACATTCAAATAATAAACAGACATATGTGAACAGACATGAAACAACTATATCAATAGTCTATTTTAGACTACTAGTACCTACTTATCAGATAAAAAATAATCGTATTGACAATTGATCATAACAAACAAACCAATCATAATAACATGTTACACTATACTCTTGTGAAAAGATAAGTAAAGAGTATGTATAAAAACGTTTTGTGTTCGATTGATTTTGTAAAGTTCTTATTAACTGTAAGTTATTTAACACGACGTTCATTGTTCATTGTGATATGATGATATATATTGTGAGTTCATGGAATAATCCAGTCAGACTAAGTGGAATTTTACTCTATTCTGTTCCAACATATATTACTTAATAGACGATTTTTTCATTTGTTTTAAACAACAAAATTACATGGATTGACTAAGTAGAACACGTCACCGTTTGGATCATCAGGGTCTATTTATTATCCGATTCAAGGTCACTAATATTAAAACTTGTTAACGAAATGAAATGTTATATATCCCGATCAGTGACCATCATGTACGTACAAGGAATCGGTTTACCTGAACAAGATCCTTGATGTTCTAGTCAAAAGTTTTTTCTGATAGAGTTTATTCTTTATTCATAGTTTGAAAGTTTATTTTTAAAAATATGTTTGTTTCCAAACTTCTCAGGATGGATATATTTATGTTGCATTTGAGTATCATAGAAACGCATTCAATTCGTATTTAATCGTATCTGTACAGTATATGGCCATAATTCAATAACTGTTTTTATCAAGAACTTATGTTTTCGAGTGGTTTAAACTCTCCTTATTCATATTCTTTTTATCTACTTCTCTCGGAAGTATTCTGTATTTTCAACCAGAGTTTAGTGTTTTTACACATTTGAAATCATCAATCAATCATTGTTAGACAACCATTAGAAAGCTGGAAGCACTGGACAGCCGTTTCGTCCTAGTATGGGACTTATCTGCAGTGCGCATCCACGACTCCTCCATCTCGCAGGATTCGAACCCGGGACCTTCGGTATTGTGCGCGAACGTCTAATCTCTGAACCACTGGGACGAAATGGTCGTCCAGTGCTTCCAGGTTTCTAGTGGTAGTCTAACAATGATTGATTGATTGATGATTTCAGAATGCGTAAAAAATATATTCTATCTCAATATTTTCCTGAATATAAGAACTGAATGCCTCAATGCAACTCATTGAATTACCTTGCGAATTTCTGGTCACTCGGAACTGACTTTTACAGAGGATGAAGTCGTCATTCGTGTATTAACAGCGGAATAAGAAATCCGATAAACTATAAAACAGAACCATAGTTTAGAAATGAGTTTTAATAACAAAAAAGTTGAAAGACTCATAGAAAGTTTATCATCTAAAGTGATTTATGTAAAGATTTGTATAAATATAAAGATTTCTTTTCGGTAACAATCGACTTTGTGATGAAATCTTTATTCGAATTTTCTCAAAAATCTCTTTATAAAAAAACACTTGATTAACTTTGACACAGAACTCCTGTAGTTTTAGCAAAAAGCTATGACCAATAAAATTAACTATGCCGAGAATATAACACTAACTTTACATTAATCAACTAAAGTTTAAATTATGAATCATTCAATCTCATCTCATCGATTTGTGAGTGTACAGTCTACTTACTATGAGACCTAAAATCTCTCAGTTAAATCATGAATAGAATTCTAGGTATACACTGAAGTAGAGTTATTAACAAGTATGAAATTGTTTTCGAATGGTCCCTAGTTTGTAACAGTACTGAAATATAATTATAAAAAGATTGATTATACTGTATTAATCTTTATGCTTGTAACAAGGTCAAATCTATTTTAAAATAATCATGAAATACTTTTCAATAATAACGGTAATTATTTTTAATCAAACATTGGACTATTGATTTTTTTATTTTGAAAATAATCCTAGATCATTAAAATAAATTGAATCCTACGCCAAATGCTTACGTTAAAACAAAACGAGTAAGCAAGAGGAATTTGTAAGAAAAAGAAAAATGAGTTCAATAAAAATTTTCGGGGGGAAAAGATAATCACTTCGAAATAGTGCGAACCAAATATACTCATTGTTATGCAAGTCACTTTAGTTATGTTGTTCTTCTAGTGAGCTAGTTACTTTAAGATTATTATTTGTGGTTAACTCTGATGAAAGAGGGACAAACATCATCAACTTTTGTTCTGATTCTTCTAAGATAAGAAAATACAGTCACACCTTCCACACTACACGTGATCGACGATTGATTAGGTAATCTCTGTTCTGTACACTTTCATGAAAACAGGTTGTAATGATATATATATATATATATATATATATATATATATATATATAGAGAGAGAGAGAGAGAGAGAGAGAGAGAGACCCAACAGCCTATTGGTTACTTTGTGATCCCCGTTACTCACTCATTTCTTTTATCCAATAATAAATACCATCGCACCATGACGATCAACAATTTTATGTACAAATTCCAGGTTTTAACTGACTTATACATGCTAACAAAACTAATCGTTTGCAGAGCAGTACAATTTCTCTTAAAATCTATCTAATTAAACAATTTAGAATCTGGTCCAATTTATAAAAATTATCAGCTGCAACATGTCAGTCATTTTAGTAGAAATGTTATCTTTCATGCAATTAACCTCAATGTTCGAAATGTTTTTTTTATTTTAATTAAGATTGGTGAATTGAATATATAATGAAAGTGTTTAAATTAAGAAAATTAGAACCATGATTGACCTGTACATGTGTGATTATGATTTTACTGAATCGTGCTTTATTTTTAAAAAAATAATAAACCCATTTTGTTCTAGTTTTAAGATTGAATAATTTCGAGTACAGAATTACCTTGTTATTGATCAGATCAATAAACTTCATTGAATATGAGTGATGTTAGTTAACGAGTTAATCCTTTTTTTAACCTTTCAAATATTAAATCAACTGATAGATAACTTTTTTTTCAAATATACTTTCTTTGAATGAATTCTCTGATTTACTTATCCATTTTGATTGATATCACGTAATTGTTGATATTAGATCATTGCTAATTCAAACAAATCTCAAGCACCGATTAAAGATTGGTTGAAGAAGTTAAGGTACTAGGAAAAGATAGCAAATCAGTTGATGAAGTAGTGAATATTCATCAGTTGAGGTGGTTGAGACATGTGTTACGTATAGCCAACCACCGACTGCCCGGATGAGCGATTTGGTCTGATGTGGTAGCAGGCTGGAATAAAGCTAGGGCGGTCAGACCAAAAATTGGCAGAAATCCATGAAGTCACTGACAACTGGACTCAGCCAAGTTCGTTAGTTCAGACTACGTGGTTGAGGCCCGCGAGATAATGGTAATCGGTGGTTAGAGACTTTGAATAACAAGGCTCAAAATCGTTTACAATGACGCAGGTGCATTCATTCCTTGTGTTCTATCAGATCCTAAACTTCTGAATTCCTCATCACCTATAACTTTCTGTTTTTAAGTTTACTTCAATAGATTATACTTCTTGAATAATACCTTCGAACCCTAATATCTCCGATTACTGCTAATACTTCTACTAACTCTATTACTATGGGATTTGAATCAACAATTTCCTTTCTGTGTGCTGATATGGTATGGAAACTTAAACTGATGTACGTACGTGCGAAGTTTTACGTTGTAGCTGACTGACTATTCTATGTATTTATGGAAATCGATATCGTAAGTGAAATACCTAAAGTTAAATGTTGTCTTGAACTTGAAGCATAATTTATTTCCTTATGATTTAAACTAATACATATGTATATTTGAACATTTATATATCAAAACAAATTTCACATAATTATTCAACAGCCATCTTACTTTAAAAGATAAAACCAATAAAATTTATCTTTTTAAAAGTAGGAATTATAATCGAAAATGACTTATCAGACTATACAATACAAGAAACCACAAGTCAGTCTTCGGTATAGAACTTATTCCAATAGTCAATGTGAACATGATGAAAGTAAGCGAAATCAAATTTGTTTGGAAAATGAATCATAAACCATGTAATAAGATTATTAAATGTAGATTTTTAGTTATTTGAAGAGGCTTTATATCACAAGATGATATCAAGTTAAAATATATCTTTTTTCTAATTGAGGATATTTTGACAATTGTTTCGTTATAATTTGAAAGCTATCTGTCAAAGATTCCATAAGAGATCTAGTTTAAATTCTGTGTCCTACAATAAGTGAACGAGACAACTGTTTACTGAATCCGAATAATCAATAATTGTTTCGATTAAAATCAGTCAGTTGTTCATTGAGCAACCTATAAATTGAACTATCTTCACAACATTTATATGTCAACAACGATTCATTTTGTGTTTGTAAACTATTTCAAACTGGTTTGATTTTTAAACTCTAATTAGGATAAACTTTCATAATAAGTCTTCCTTTGACTACCGTTTAATTAAAAAAAATACAAGACACGAATGGAAAACGTCCAATAATCAAATTGAACTCAGTACTTTAATTTGATTTCAAAGTAATCTTAATCGATGGAAGTAATCAGTGAATACAGTAATAAACACTTGGGTTTTATACATGTAATTACTTATCAGCATAGATCATTCTGTATTTCAATTACAGTCTCTAAATTTTGTTAAATTTCTATTATGTAACGATGAAAGTATAGATATTCAAGCCTTGATATAGAATTATTTTTGATTTTGAAGTTCACAATAGACATTTAACATAATTATTCATCAAAATAAAATTCTTAATTTAAACTGCATATTTGTGTAAATCATTATTTTAGATAATATACTCTTAGAAAAAGTCAACATACTACAACTTGATGAACAATGTGAGGTTAGTAAGTTGATTGATTTTTTATCAGTATAGTGTTGTGTAGATTATTGAAATTTGTTGAGATTACAAATTAACTAATCTTAGTTAGACCTGAGAGCATTAGACATCCGTTTTATCCTAGTTTAGAGCAAGTCGACAGTGCCCAGCGACCTTTAGTCTTATACATGAACTCTTCACCTCTAGACAAAGGTAACTAGAACCAGTCCACGATATTCATTTTCGTTTGCCGTATGTGGTGTTTATGAGAATTTTCAAACTTATTGACTAAATACTTGAAAAGATTAACATTAAAAAGACTGTACATTGGATTATGTGCTAACAAAATTTGCTTATACCTACAAAAACATACAGAGTATTTAAAATAGTAGTAATGCAAGAGCTCATTAATAAGATCAATATTGTGCACTCATTCGACTTAAAACTTGAAATAAGTGTTCTCTGACTCAAGTCACTAAAAGAGCACTTAAAAAAAGCTATGAATTGATTCAGAGAAAAGTATCTTTGACTGAATTAATTAAGAAAGATTATTAGAGTGGGGAAATTTAAAACTGTAGGCAATAAATGTGAAAATACTGTATAATAAAAATAGATTTTTCGGCACCTAAACCACCTTCAACAGGATTTTAATATTTGAATGATTTAAACAAATGATATGGTTTACTTTCAGTAGGATTTCCTTATAAACTAATAAACCAAACAGACTTAGGTATCAAGTACAGGAAGTTTAAAGTATAAGAGCTAATTAGCTTCGTGAGTTTCGTATTAAAATTTACAAAAAATACACAGAAACCAAATGGCGTATCATAGAATGAAACTTGTAGCTTACAAAAATAAGTCTCATGATATGTCAGCCAGCATACAGTGTGAAATTTGTACACGATTTCTGAAAGCTGTTTATGTTGTGACTTCTTGTAAATAAAATTCAAGGTCGCTTTAAAGCAGGGCACTTAGGTTGTTCATTAAAGTATCTTGTTTATGATAAATAGTACGATAACATCTGATACAACGTATCAAAGTACACAACCAAGATCATTGATATAAATTGTGTTTTCAACATGCTGACAAATTCAGACGCGATCTTTCCATTTAATCATTATCAACTATCTATTTATATTGTTGAAAAGTATATTCTTGTGATCATTTTATAAAAATAATACTAACCTTAAAATAAGTCAGTCATTAAAGCAGAATAAGTAGTCATATTTGTATGATATTGTACTTTCTGAATTGGATGATATAATCATGGAGTGTTTGCTACATACATTTTTCAGATTATACTATTAACATTAAAACAAAAATGACTGTTTATGATAATTATTTTATTTTATATCTAACAGCTTCGATCAATATAGAATTCAATTAATTAATTAACTATAACTCCGAAATAAATTGTAGCATTCTTTTACATAAACAGAAATTTTCTTATTGCTAATTAATATGAACACTTTTTTTTTTCTGTAGAAAATTAACAATAATGTATTGAATTTAAGAAAAGTTCAACATGAAATGTGTTTAGTCTATCAACAATTCACTCAATGTACACTTTATGAAAATGATGAAGAAAAATTAAATCAAGCAATTGCTCAATTAAAAAATGATTTAGGTAAGTGAATATTAAAATTTAGATTTGTATTTTCATTGATAAACATATCAAAAGTATTTATATGTAGTTGTATTTTACCGTCACAAGTTCTTGCTAAATTTGAATAATGCCTAGGAAGTAAATTCCAGTGGTATGCGAGTGATTCGGTTGAGGAATCACAGAAAGGATGAAACGCGCATCATGATTCTTTCTGCTAGCCACTACCAACTTTAATCAATGATAGTTTGACGTTTGTGTTAGCCAATCAACTGATGGGGAATGAATTACCACAATCAACAACTTCATATTTACATTGTAATTGTATGGATCGATTATTTGATAAGTAACGAATGTTATGTTTATCCAGTCAACCTAACACATATTAAATCCTATCAGTCAAGTTTGCATATTACTACTGGTCTAAATGACTATATTTCTAAACATAAATAGCTGATGAATCCAGAAACACTTCCATCAGTGTTCAGTGATATTAAAGCAAAGATCTATTATGGTTATAAGGCTACATTCAAGCCTCCTTAATTAAATGAATTTCTAAAATTATTGGAAAGAATAATCTGTCATGCCAAAGTAGTTCTATTTTTATTTGGATATGACACTCATAGTGATAGGTTTTAAGTCTTAAAATAGCAATAATCCGATTCGTTAGCAGTACAACTTAACTTCACTAGGTTTAAATATTTCTGTTTGTATCATGCTACTTGGAATTGTTTAATAGTGTTATTCTCTGTAAACATTCAACACTGCTGTAAATAATATCTAAAATGAACTGTTAAAACAATGAAGATGAATGTTGTTTAGATATGATTGTGTGTCATGTTCTTTTGATTATACTTTATTTAGATAATTTCAACTGGAATTTAGAAAGATCCTATCGTTATAAGATGAAAATCAATTTATTGACGAATTTAACAGTAAATTGCACACATTCTAATGTGGAGCTATTCAACCGAATCAATGAATTATGCAGTGTTTTAATCAAATTGTCAGAAAACTTACCAGTATGTTTAGTTTGATAAATTGTTTTCTTATTGTAATCTGAAAATTTGTATACTAGGGAAAAAGTTCAGTTTATGTTGTTACTTAACACAAAATGTGATTAAGTACTGTGACAATATAATAGTATAAAAAACATGCATGTGTCGAGGATTTTTATACCGTCTTGGCTTCGAGTTTGCTTGCTGTATCTCCTATTGTAGTGAATGAGAACACAGGCGGGGCAACCGAATTGTATTTAACGAAAATTACAGTCATTCAGTAAAATCGGACAACCATATCGTAAATCGTTCATTTGCAAAAGATCAGTTCATCCTATGGAACTGGACTGTTCCTGTTGCCAAACATCAATCCATTGTCACTATTCATGCGTTTGATACAAATTCCATTGTTTTCTAACTATTCCTTTCTTGATCTTCCCCACATATTATGCTACCAGACTTTACGTTGACACTCACGTTATATACTACTTATAAGTAGTTCGCACCACAGCACCACACTATGTTTTCTTGACTAAGTTGGAGACAAAGTAGAGAATAGATCACGTCCAAAATCATTTCTTAATATCCTAAACAGCAAAATTAAATCCCCTAATATGTAGTTTAAAATATCAAGCAGTACTAAATGCGTTAAGGCACGCAGCCCAGAAAATAGGCTGGCAAAAATCCAAAGTATTTTATCCGAGATATCTCAATCATTTTCTAAGAATTCGCCTGAGGCTTGTGTACAGTTTCTTAATCTGGTACCCACTAGGACTGTGTAAACTGTTTTAGGTATATTTGTATTTGCTACGGTGAAAGTACTTTGGAGTATAGGCCACCAACCCGTATTGTCCAACCTACACTGTCCTGAGCTTCCCTTTTCAGTTCTGTCCAATTTTTATTCATTCTTCTCATGTCCGTCTCTATTATTCTGCTCAATGTGTTTCTTCATCTTTGCCTTTTCCTCTGATCTTGAGGATTCCAAGTGGTGGCTTGTCTTATGAGGCAGTTGGGTGCTGTACTCCACCCTTGTACTCCATCCACTTCCACCGCTTCTTCCTGATTTCACCCTCCGCTGGAATCCGGTTTGTTCTCTCCCACATTAGATTGTTTTTGATGGTGTATGACCAACGAATCCAAAGTATTTTGTGTAGACAACCGTTAGTAAATGCTTTCACTTTCTGGATGATGCCTTTCTCAGTTCTCCAAGTTTCCGTTCAATGCAGTGGAACTGTCTTGACATCTGTATTGAAAATTCTGACTTAAGTGTTTGTTGATAATTATTTTGAGTTCCAGATGTTGTTCATTTGTAGAAATACAGCCCTTGCTTTGCCAATCCATGCCTTCAAATCTGCATCAGATCCACCTTGTTCATCGATTTCAATGCCCAATTATGTGAAGGTTTTTACTTCCTCCAATGCATCTCCACCAAGAGTGATTTGGTTGGCACTTGTTGTGGTATATCAGAGAATCTTGTTTTTCCCTTTGTGTATGTTGAGACTTACTGTCGCTGAAGATGCTGCTACACCAATCGTATTTCTTGCATTTGTTTTTGCTGCAGCGATAGAGGAGCCACATCATCTGCGAAGTCTAAATCATCCAGCTGCATCCTAGCTGTTCGCTGCATACCGTTCTTCCCTCCAGATGTCTTCATAATTGGTCGATTACCAAGAGAAAGCGAAAGGGTGAATGTAAATAACCTTGCCTGACACCAGTGTTCAACTCAAACGAGTCTATCAGCTGCCCCCGTGCCAGATTTTGCAGTTTAATCCATCATAAGAATTCCGTAGGATGTTGACTATCTTCTCAGGCACGCTGTAGTGTCGAAGCAGTCGTCATAACGTTTTCCTATCCATGTTATCAAATACTTTACTGTAATAATCAAAGTTGATGTAGAGTGAAGAATTCTGTCCAAATGACTGTTAAACGATTATTCAGAATGATGCAATTCGGTCTGCAAATTATAGATCTTTACGATATTCAGACTGCTGATCTCGAAGTCTGGCGCCCACAGAGTCCTTCATTCTGTCTAACAATACCTCACTGCTTTGCCGCTCTTGATTTTTCTGATAGCCATGTTGGTGGTTCCACACTAATTGAGAGGTCCGTGGGTACTGCTTCGGTGTTGGGTGGGTTTGTGTGGCTGGTCGATTCAAGAGTTCTCCAAAGCGCCCGATTCACCTGTTTCGCTGTTCTTCAGTGTCCCTGGATACTTTGCCTTCCTTGCTTTTCATTGGTCGTTCTAGTTTACGATAATTTTCAGCGAGCTTCTTTGTTGTGTCATACAATTGTCTCAGGAGTCTTTCTCTAGCAGCCTTTTCCAACATCATTGCTAAAACCTCCACAAATTCATGTTTGTCGGCTCTGATACTCCACTTTACTTGCTTCTTTGCTTCTGTGTACTCAGCTTGCGTTTTGACTTTCCCTGCTCTCATTCGTATGATACTGATTGCTGCTTTCTTGTTTCTCCTATCTTGAATCTTATATAGTGTATCAATAGTGACCCATTCCTTGTGATAATGCTTCATTTAGCCACAACAAAAACAGTAATTCTTATAATGTGCTGAACAACCGTAGTACACTACAAATGAATTAAATAACAGTGCATCTTTTATATTAATGAAAAATGGTTATCTAAAATTAAAAATTTTATCCAATTTTTACCTTTCTTTCATAGAATAATATCCTGTCATATACAAAAAGTCTTTTGGAATACAAATCAGATTTTCTGAGTGCAACTCAATTTAGATTTATACAACCAACTGACTTACAAATAGATTATTCTCTCAAAGATGATTCAATAATCAATGATCAAATTGACAAAATACGAACATATCGAACCAATGTACATAATTCAAGAGTATTATTAAAAGAAGTAGATAGAATAAATCAAAGAATGAAGTGTATATTTCGAAGTTTGTTAAAATCTACGGCAGATTATTTGATTTCATCAAACTTTTAATGTTCATTTGTAGTAAACTTTGTATATGTTGTTTTTTATTGGAAATAAAATAAGATGGGAGTTTCTTCCTGAAGACAGACTATTTTTTGAAGACTTTTTCGTGATTAACGTTTTGTGTTTATGTGAAGGGATTCGGGAAATCGGAACGTTAGCGAGACAACTCAGGATGATGAATTAAAATGATCTATAACGTAGCCAATATAGGTCAAGTACCATAATAAAATACACACTCAACACCGCTGGGTGCTCACACGAATAGAACTTCCAAATCAATGTTCTAAGGTTTTTGTCTCTTTTGTGTAATCTGTCCAGTAAGAAAATACACAGGTTTTGTTCTCTTCAGATTGTTTGCAAAGCTGATGCAAACAATAAACTTTTTTCACAATAACTTATATTCTATCATGCGAGTTACATGAGATTCTGATTGGCTTCGGTTGGCTTGAATTGAGACACCCTATAAGTTTAACTGCGTACGAGACAAAATTCAAATTAAGTGATGAGGTTGAAGTTTTCGCGTACTCACATAAACGTTGTAGCATTTTTCCTCAGGTGAATTTGATCTTTTTAATTATCATATCGTCATCCTTCCCTGTACCACGAACAGTGGTTAAAAACAGTCCATGCTGTGTATTCCCAGCTGGTCGGAAGGCTTTACCAAGGCTTTCATCTGTATTGTTTGCAGAGACTTCTATAGAAGATCTATAAAGACCAAACATGCATGTCCGAGCCATGGAGTTTCATATACTCCTTCTGGTTAGATTCAATTAACTTTCTATTCTAATTGCGAATTCAACGCCCAGTAAGAATTACATCAGTCAATGTGTTCAATGTAGTCCCACTGTCACCACAGGCTTTCAAAAATCGACAACAAAACTTTTTTTATCATTGAACTTTAGTTCATATCCTTTGTGCCACCCATGGCTGGCTGTCCAGTGATTGCATAGGTATTTTCTACTATACCTAGTCACATTTAGGCTCTTATGAATTCAGCAGTCTATTGTGGTTACAGCGATTTTGACTTTACCTAGTTTCGGGAACACTGGAATGTCCTATTTTTCTTAAGGTCCGATGTTTCTGTTGACTTACATCAAGCTTAAAACAAAATAATGGTCAGACTTCGGTGGTTGTTTGGAATTCCATTAAATCCGAAAATCTTGTAAGGACATATGCTGAGAAAGTCGCGACCATTGGACAAAGGTCGCGATAACCAACAGATAACCAATTTTCGAAATCTACGTTAAGACGATAACTATCTACTTACTTTTCGTGGTAAAGAATTATCCACATGAAATAAATGTTTAATGGCTCGTGATCTAACTTCGATCTGTAAGGATAGTTAATTGACCATGAAATAAATCTCTCTTTAAAAATTCCCTATATCATTCTTCAGCAAACTCCTTTTGCTTGACTGCAGTGATTAAAAGCCCAATTAGATTCTATGTGGATGAATTTATTTTATACCTTCTCCTAAGTGGACAGACAAAAGAATGCAAAGCGACTAAAGCGGAGGTGAGTAAACCATTTCACTGTGATGAGACATGACAAAATTCTTATCGTCATGCGAAAATATACTATAAAATGCACACATACTCAAATCAAAACAATTAAAGTTATTAATTAATAACTAAAACGGTCAAAATTAGAGTGGCAAGTTCGTCTAAAAGTTATGACAAGCCATATGGATTCGATGTATAAAGGCTCACCAAAGAGCTCAACTACATAAACTGACAAGAAACACTTTTTGCACTCATTAACTCCACGTTTGTAATATGCCTCCACGTATCCATTATCGCTATCACTGTCATTCTACTCAATTCACTTTCTTCGTACATCTTGGTCTGTTTGTAACTGTCAGATATTTTTCGTTTATTTTTACAAATAATTACCTTGTTTACACTGAGCCATTATGCTCTGTATACTTCTCTGCATATCAATATAACAACCTCCATATAGCAGTTAACCAATAAAAGACCTGGTAACAAGACTATCGCTAATTCAAGAACCCTCACTGTTCTGAGACAAATACACTTACTTTTATCAAGAACACACATAATTAACTAAACGATAGGTTTCCATCAAGTTTCGTACGCAATTATATATTAAATAGTTTGTCACAAGGCTACTCAACATTGAAAACGTCTCACATAAACAATTTAGAGATCACTACCTAAAGTCTACTTTCTCCACCATCACCACTAGTCGGAAATTCGGTTAAACACCTAATCATTAGGATATGAACGGTAGTCCACAATTCCGAAAATTTAGGCTAGACCCCAATTCATCGGACACTACCAAACACCTGTAATCGTTCGAAAAGAACAAGAATCGAGCTCAGAGAGATTACCTGGCTTATACTAGCTCGTGAAAAGGATATTGGATATCGAATATATTGAAGCACTAGGTGTCCTTGAACGACCTTGGCAGTTTTTTTGGCGCTGCTACAATGTTGAGTTGATCGAAGATGTTTCCTGTTGGCCAAGGGAAATATGAACGTTTGGTTGATGAAGATGATCACTTACACCAAGATACAAATTTGAGAGGAAATAGAAGTTTTTACACCAAAAAAGGAGCATGGGATCATATCCAGAATTTGGACCAGTTTTTCTCTGACATATACAAATATCATCAGAGTGGAGGTTTCACTGTAAGCCTAATAAACTAAACTTTCTTTCTTGTATTAACATCTTTTTATGCAGACCTAAATTTTCGCTACTTTTACTGCAGTCATAAATAACGAAGTGAAATATCCAATACTTGTATTTGTCACATCTTTAATTGACTAATTCAGACATACTCCATGGTCCAGCTTTTGAATTGTAAACTCACAGGGTCTTAGTTTCTTAGAATTAAAAAATTATTTTTGACTATCAACCTTTTGTAATTAATTTCACGTAGTCATATCTAATCGCACCAGAATCATCACACTAACTATATTATCACTGTATTCATATTTTCGATCCCGGTTGCCCATTAATTTGCGTTGACAAACTATCCTATAAGTAATGAGGTTGGCTCAATTTAGGCACTATTTCAGTTTACAATTATCGTTAATATTAACGAAACCATCTGCATTTAGTGGTCAAAGTAACAACAAAATCCACTTGTAACTAAAGAAAACTGTTGCGACCTATTCAACCTATCGGTAACAAAAAATCTGATGGCCAATTTGTTCGATTAGTTACACTTATTAATCTTTAAATATGTATTAGAAACTAGGTGGCTTACTTTAAAGGATGAGCTAGTCCATTTCACTAATCATTTAAATTAGCTCTTCATGAATATAGATAGTCAGTCAGCAACCAACGTAGAACTTGGTACATACGTATATCACTTCAAGTTGCTATACCACATTAGCACAGTTACGCAGTTGCCAATTCAAATCCAATAGTAGTTAAGGATATAACAGTATAATCAAAAGTGGAAATGATTAGGGATCCAAGACGATTCAAGAAGTACAACCCAATGAAAAAATTAGAAGAGGTAATTGGTTGTTGGACACACGTAACACATCCCAACCACCTCAAATGATGAAGGTTCAATCCTTCATCAGTTGATGTGTCATCTTTACCTAGCAGCCGTTTCCTAACACCACAATTGCTTACTTAATGGTCCCAGGACATACGAGCAATGCTTCGAAGATACCTTTGATCTAATACTAGTAACCTATGAATATCCTCTACTCCTACTAGCAATGTTTCACACCCGTATAGTAGAATGAAATGAACTTCTGCACAGTAGACTCGTCCTTAGTTTAGCGAAAGCCATTCTACCCTACTTTATTTCGTGCCAAGACCTCATCAGACCAGACCATTAGCACCGATGAGACTCCCGAGATAAGTGAAGCAGTAAACTCGCTCAACTACTTCGCTCCCTATCACTAGTTCAGATGCCGACACAAGCTATTCCTGAAGCAACATTTTGCATTTGGAGGGAGAGAATCGAATCCCAAACATGCTTGCATTGTTGCTTAAGGTAGTCAGAAGACTGCATTTTCTCAGTGTCTTCACTTAATAGAGCTGTCATCGGCATATTTTAAGTCAGCAAGTGAATCGCCTAGTAAAAGTTCAATTCCAGAAAAGTCAGACGAAAGTGTCGTATCTAAAAGCATTTCTATGACAAAGCTGAGTGGAAATGGAGAGAGTGGATATCCATGACGAACACCACTTGAAGTAATTAATTTGAATGACCATTCACCATAAGCCCTAGCTCCGCTAGTCGTGTTCGAGTAGATAACCTGTTTAAGGTTAATTTACTGTGGTACAGCTTTCAATGATAGACACTCCCACAGAATCTCACAATCAACATAGTCAAATGCAGCCTTAAAGTTGATAACTACAACTATTGTCGGACGTCGAGATGTATTTATTTGTTCCAGGACCTGACGAAGAGCGAATATATGGTCTATACATCCACGTCCAGGTCTTAACCCACCATGAATTTCTCGAATCTGCACTTCATGAGCTATAGTTAGGCATCGAAGTATTGTTGAAGCTAACATTTTGAATACTGTATTAGTTAAACTAATTCCTCTATGGTTGTCACAAAAGGACTTTAGTCCTTTCTTATACATTGGAACAATCAATGATTGAGACTAGTCAGATGGGATCACATCCAGTTCCCATATTCTACCTAAGATCTCAGTCAGTATAACTGCGACAACTAGACCATCATCCTTAAAAATCCCAGATGTTAATCTATCAGTGCCTGTTGCTCTCCCCTTTTTCAGATTTACTATAACCTTTCCAACTTCAATAAGAGTTGAAGGACTGATATCAACTTTCTGTCCAGGTTGACTGGAGATAGTGGGTAACTGATGTGTGGATGAACTGTTCCCAAAAATGTTCTACCGACCGATCCTATCTCCTGTACTAAGAATGAACGATCGTCCTGTCTTTTTCCGAGAGCCTCACTAACACTCCTATCCCTAGTACCAGTTTCCTTAATAAATCTGAACAGTTTTCTACTGTTACCTATCGCTTTCGCTACCCACCACTGTTCGCAATCATGGCGTAGACTTTTTATCAACCTTTGTTCAAGCTCTCTCTGTTCCTCACCGTGTTCAGACGGAGTAAGTTTCCAAGCATCGAGCAGTTCAGTACATACCACTGAAGTCCACAGCTTCCCCCTGACCTTTTGGTTTAACTTACTGACAGATATCACAGCTGTTTCCACATCTTTTTGGATGTCATTCCAAGCTGCCTCAGGGTGGGCACCACTTGCATGGCTGTCTAACCGTTTTTTATCGTTAAGGATTACTGCGTTGTTGTTTCCTTCTTACGTCCAGTAAGCCACAGACAAATGCGTGCTCATACTAGAGCACGATCTGAATCTAAATATGTGCTACATAACGAATGGCAGTCTTCTATCGAGCCTCTCCGTCGGTGTCTGATAGTGATGTGGTCTGTTTGGGTCCAACATTGTGTCGGTTTTTGGAGTCACCATGTCAAAGTTGCTGTTTACCACAAACAGGCGGTCATCTGAGCCGCGACTATCCACTGGAATTGAGTCTAGGAGAGCTAGTTCAGCCTTAGAACTCAGTATCATACCTCACCATTGAGGAGACGGGAAGCAGCAGTGGGACTTCCAGTTATACGAAGTGTGAATCACGGTGGTTCGTTATTTTGACAAGGTGAGGTTCAGTAAATGACTGCAAGGATCCTATACTTGTGTTTCAAAGACGCAGCATGCACCAATGACGCGAGATTCTAGAGTCCTTTCTAAGGAAGCGTGTTATCCTATTTGGCACTAGGTCCGAAGATTGAAAGCTCCAACATGTAGTTTAGAGAGTCGTTTCAGGAGACCAAGAATAACATACCGTGTATTCAAATCGTTAGTATTAGCGGCACTAGGTGATGAAAGTATACAAGAATGGTTAGTTGTGGAAACAAGAGTTATTAAGAGGTATGGGAAGGATTTGATTGTGAGCAAGTTGGTCTCGTGTGCTGTTTCAGGTATGAGGGCGGATGTTACTTCCCGATCACGCACACCTTGAAAGAGTATTTCTTGAAGAACCTGAAAAGGAAGCCGGATTAGTGTTGGTCTTAGAGACCTGGAAGCGTTACCGTAGTGCCCAAGAGATAACTGCTTGAAGCCGGTTTTTTTATGAGCAGTTTTCAGAGTCTTAGCTCCGCTCTTTTTTAAAAGGCCTTACCGCCGGAGATGGAAATCCGTGAGGCAAGGTGAGGTGTGACATTTTTAGGGTCGACCCTTTCTAACCCCTCCTTCCTTGTAAGAAGGTAGCATCACTGCAGATGCTGGTTGTCCGAGGAAAGCACCATACTTCTTTCGCACCCCTCTACAGTCAGCAGTACGACTTCGCCCTGAGACCTTGGGTAGCTGCTTTTAGTCTCACCGTTCTCCAATCGACCTGCCTGGCATGGTAGTGCCTACAGGAACATATGTTCCAGCCAATATAGCTCGACTGGGTCAACACGATATTCACACCCAACCACCACATCAAGGTAGCAGCTACGGTCGTAAATAAACTGCACTCTATTTTGTGAACGTTCACTTTAATATCAATACAACAGCACATATCCTTAGATACTTGAGGATCTAAGTGCCACAAGAGTGATTATTGTTATTAAGGTTGTCTTAATCATGACATGATCAACTTCTATATTAGATTTGAACAAGTAAAAAGTCACTCATTCAATATCGATTGGTTTCGAACAAAATTCAGACTACAACATGCAAGTGTTTCTAAAATTTTTGACTGTACACTATAAAATATCCGTAAACTTCTAACACTCACTTATCAGCCTCTGGCGTTCAAAGTAGTGAGTAAATGTATTTCCTACGAAGTTGTCTATTAAATAAGTGTGATAAATGGTATTACCTTATCTCGAATTTCATGTCATATCTCAATTATCTCAATTTATTTTACGACTAAGTTTTATTTTGCATAATCCTTCGTCAGTCACCAGGCTATCAGCACTGAGACTTCCGAGATAAGTGAAGCGGTCAACACGCTCGACTACTTCACTCCCTATCACTAGTTCAGGTGCCAATGAAACCCAATCTTGAAGCAACATTTTGCATTTCGACGAGGAGAACCGCATCCCGAACATGCTCGCATTGTTGCTTAGGGTAGTCAGAAGACTGTATTTTGTCAGCGTCTTCACCGAATAGAACTATGTCATCGGCATATTCTAGGTCAGTAAGCGATTTTCCCGGTAGAAGGTCAACCCCTGAAAAATCTGACGAGCTTAATGTTAACTCTAAAAGCATATCAACGACAAAGTTAAACAGCCCTGACGGACACCACTTGATGTAGAGAATTCAGATGACAGTTTGCCATAGGCCTTCACTCGACCAGTGGTTTTCGAGTAGAGAGCTTATATAAGGTTAATGTACTTCTTTGGCTTTCAATGACAGTCACCGCCACAGAACCTCACGATCCACCCAGTCAAATGCCGCGTTTAGGTCCAGGAACACAACTATTGTCGGACGTCTAAATGTGTGTCTGTGTTCCAGGACCTGTGGTAGTGTGAAGATGTGGTCTATACAGCCACGTCCAGGTCTGAAACCAGACTGGTTTTCTCTAGTCTGCTCTTCACGAGCTCTAGTTAGACGTCTCAGTACAATGGAAGCTGACAATTTAGAAACTATATTAGTTAGACTTATTCCCCTGTGATTGTCACAAGAGGATTTTTGTCCTTTCTTGTAGATTTGGACAATTAGCGACTGAGACCAGTCAGATGGGATTACGTCCAGTTCCCATATTCTACCTAAGACCTCGGTCAGTCTAACTGTTAAAACTGGACCACCATCCTTAAACATCTCAAGGGTAAGCCTATCAGGACCTGCTGCTCTCCTTCTATTCAGATTTCCTACAGCTTTCTCAACTTCATGTAGACTGGGAGGACTTAAATCGATTTGCCATTCAGGATGACTGGAGATCGTGGGCAACCAGTGTGGCTGAAGACCAGTTGAACTGGTCCCTAAAGTGTTCTGCCCATCGGTCCAATCTCCTGGATTGCGAATAAATGATACAACCATCCTTTCCTGAGATAGTCTCACTCACATTCGGGTTCCTAATACCGGTTTCTTTGATTAGGCGGAAAAGTTGTCTAGTGTTGCCTATCGCCGCTGCCTTTTCTATCGCTTTTGCTTTCGCCACCCACCACTGTTCGCGGTCGTTACGTAGGCTTTTTGTCAGTCTGCGTCTAAGCTGACTTCGCTCCTCATCATGTTCAGAGTCAGGTGGGATGCGTTTTCGAGCATCCATCAGTTCGGTGGATGCGACTGAAATCCACGGCTTCATCCCAGCCTTATGGTTTACCTTGCTAGCAGATATCACTGATGTTTCCACAGCCTTTTTGATATCATTCCAACCTGCCTCCGGACGGGAATCACTTACACGGTCGCCTAACTGTTTTTCTAGTTCCTCCTGAAGTATTTTCTTAGCTCGGTTATCATTAAGTAAAGCCCTAAAATGTTTCTTTGCGATATTTTTCTTGCGTCCAGTAAGGCGCAAACAAACACGCGCTAGAGCATGATCTGAATCTAAACATGTGCCCCACAACGAGCGGCAGTCCTCTATCGAACCCCTCCATCGGTGGCTGATGGCGATATGATCTAGTTACGTCCAACGTTGAGACGACTTCGGGGGTCGCCAGGTCAAAAGATGTTTTTCCTTATGCTTAAAATTAGTGTTTGCTAGAAATAGGCGGTAAAAGATAGTTGTATTGGATTCTCATCGATTGGCGTATCATAACTTTAGATGTAATCAAACGGTTCAAAATTGGATTTAATGGCAATCTCACTTTTATTCTTTATCATGTTTTACGAAATCAGTCTTGATCACTACCGAATAGAACCTAGTTAACACAAATATTTGAGAAAACCCACTAATACGAGCTACTGAGTTCCTAAAATAGATTAAGTTAATAATTTCACTGGCTTAAAGCTTATCACGCCGTCCATCATTTAGTTTGTTACCTTTATGTAGTACATTTTCTCGCACCATGACTATAGCCATAAATAAAACCTTGCTTATCAAACGTGAATTAAAATCATGCTTGACTTTGACTTCCAAATACAATTGCCATCTTACCTCAAATTTGGTCAACATTGCACTGAGTTTAGTGTTTTTCCTACTCTGTGACTAGTGATTCGATTGTTCCAGTATTTTTTATTCGCAAAATTTTCTAGCTATCTGCAACAGGACGTTTTATTTATATTCATTTTCTTCATTTCAAACTGGACCCCCAAATGCCCTAATAGGATCGAGAGTCAAGAAAGTCTGCCCTCCCTCTTGAAATGTTCTCCATAAGGCCACAACGTGTATATCCACTGCTAAGGAAGTCCTACTCACTGCCTTTTCGTGGTGAGAGTGTTGTTTAAGAATTTGAGAGAACGAAAAGCGATTGTCCAACTTGGGTTTAAACCGAATAGGTGGGCATGAGGGATTGACGCAGGGGAGCTGGGAAATCCTGATGGAACGAATGCCTTATGGACGTTGCTCCACTGCCCTGTAGGTTAGACTGTTGGGTCAAAGGCTCTGGGAATGGCCGCCTAAGAAAACCAATTGCCTCGATTTGGGTAGTCACGAAGTATCCCAACCCACTCGCAAATTGGATAACTTGTCTGACGCATAAATATTTAGTTGCCCCTTTGTACCAATAGTTATGTGCTTAAATAAATGAATAAAAACTGGTAAAATCCTTATATTCTGATGGGCACATAAATGGAACATACCGCTATCAAGGCCTTGTGTAAGTCACAAACTGGTGATACTCATAGAGATAATGTGTAGTTATAGTCGTATTTTATAAGTTTTCTTCTTTCCAGTGTACATATACATATTATACCTTTACTATTTTTGAGTTAATTGAATTTCCATTTTGAATTAGAATACTATCAAACTGAAACGATACGGTATTAATAGCTTTTAATGAACTGTTGTCATTTCAATTTTCAAACTAAAATTTTATGGTAATGTAATAATCTGAAATAATGGAGTTCAAAATAGCTAGGAGTACTAGATATACCAGTACCAAAATCAAGAAGAACACTGTGATCACAACTGGAAGTATTGTATTTTGAAATTAGATCTGCAACGGAATCATGTGTAAAGAAATAGTTAATATAGTACAAATACTACAGTTAACACCGGTCACTTTTATTGTTTAACAATTTATGTGCACGTGATATGTTCGTTTATTTTAAAAATATCTAATTTAACAATAGGTATTGAGCCTAATTTTCACGTGTAGATTTTGTCCACTGTGTTACTTATTTGAAATGGTCATATAAGCACCTACATTTGTGGGGGTTTGTTTGAAATTTAGGAGTGTTTTTTCTTACCTTAGCCCAGTCAGTCAGTCGAACGTGACGTAGAACCTAGTACGTACGTACATCAGTTCAAATTGCCATACCTTGTTATCACAGAAAGATGATATTGTCAGGAGAGTAAACATAATGACAGTATCAGTGGTAATAAAAAGAATTAGGGATCAAAGATACAATTCAATAAAAATTCATAACCTTAAAATTTGAGGAAAGACAATGCATTATTGAACCTACAACCATTGCAAATGATTTTTAGCCATGCCACTCAAAGTCTCTAACCATCGGTTACGATTATCACGCGGAACCCAACCAGGTAGTCTACACCTACTAACATAGCTCAGTCAATTTGTCAATGACTCCATGGATTGGTGCCATGTTTTGTTTCCGCTGCCCCTATCTTTCTCCTAATCCTACACCAGATAACATCGCCAATCGAGGTGGGTGATGTTTGAGAATGCGCTGTTCTACTTATTTCATTTCAAATAAGTCACTTTTACAGAAAAAGTATTAATTTATTTAAAGGTTATCTAATCCCTAAAACATACTAAAGGCCTCTTATGCATAGTTTACTATATTATCAGTCTAGAACTATTTAGCAAATACTAAAAAGATCTACTTCGACCTATTATACACATTAGTGCTAAATAGTAATGAAAAAGACAAACAAACCTTGAAAACTAGTATGATTTAAGATAGACTCATAACTAACTACCTGGAGTATTTAATTTTCGTAAAATGTTGAAAAACAAACATACATAATAATAACTGTTCTCTAATAACATCATACAGGAATTCTCTAACTAATATCAATGTATGCTGAAAACTAACTTCCACACAATATTCATCTAGTTAATATATAAATTTGAGTAAAACAAAAAAATTCCTTTCATTGTAAAATACAATCAATCAATCAATCGATAACAAATTTCATGCATAACAGTGTATTTCTTTCTATGCATGCGTCATTATTTACTTGTTGAAAATTTAGTATACAGAAGAAAAAACAGCACTCACTAAATAATTTTACTAAGGCTTTAAATGCTTTTTTTTTTGAAAAAAAAAATAATCAGATGATCATGTCAATTAGTCGATATTTTCTTAGAATATTTATTATGTTATATTTGTCAACACTCTATTTTTTGTTTATTTAATCTAAAAAAAATTTTTCTTTCTCTCTTAATTATTATTACTATTATTATTATTTTATTTCAGGTGATTCTTTTAGCACAAATATTATGGCTTGTTAAATTTATATTTGTCATTTTTATCACTATTGAATTATCTGTATGCACAAGATGGAATTATTTAACAAATAATAGTTTATATGTTCAAAATTGGACAGATGTCTTTCAACCACCAAATCAATGTTGGGCTTCATTGCCATTTTTTGCATCACTTCTAGTTGTAGGCTCTGTAATAACAATTCTTATTCAAATTATTATTGTCAGTGTACGATTAAGTCGATTTTGGGAAATTCGACGATTTTGTACGCATATCTTAAGTATGCCATCAAATGATATTGGATTAGCTGATTTAACATGGTCTGAAGTACAACAACGTTTACTCCGATCACAACGTGATTTTCAATTTTGTGTATACAAAGTTAATTTAGATGAATTAGATATATATAATCGTATATTACGGCATAAAAATTATTTAATTGCAATGATTAATCAAGATATTATTCCTATTCGATTTCGTATACCATCTAGTTTCAATCCTCAATTAATTTATTTACCTGATGGTTATGTATTTAATTTGAAACTTATCTTATTTTGGACACCATGGTCACCGTTTCATAATTATTGGCAATTGAGAGCTGATTATAAATGGGTTACTAAACGTCATGAATTAGCTGTTGAATTGGCTACACGTATACGTATTCTTGGGTTAATCAATCTTCTTATGGCACCTATAATCTTCATTGCTCAATTGATAGCATTTATATGTGCT
The DNA here is from genome assembly GCA_944470395.2 of Schistosoma turkestanicum. Lineage (NCBI taxonomy): Eukaryota > Metazoa > Platyhelminthes > Trematoda > Strigeidida > Schistosomatidae > Schistosoma > Schistosoma turkestanicum. The sequence continues at coordinate 13,593,473 of OX103974.1, read as the reverse complement.
AATGCAGAACGTCTTCGACATCAACCATCTACAATGTTTGGACGTCGTTGGTCTAATTATGCTCACTTGTATTTACGACATTTCAATGAATTGCAACATGAATTTGAAACACGTTTAAAACAAGCATATCTTCCAGCTTCTCGATATCTTGATAGTTTTGTGTCACGACCACTTACAGTTCTAGCTGAAGCAGGAGCTTTTATTTTCGGTGGTGCTTCAGTAGCTTTTTTTATTGCTGGTCTTATACGTGAACAAATGATGCATTTGCCTGGTTACTTAGCTATACTAGTCGGTGGTGGTTTATTGGCTAGATCATGTCTTTCGTTAATTCCAGATGACAATATGGTTTATTGTCCACGTAGTTTATTAGTGTCAACCTTAATGCGTATTCATTACATGCCTGATCATTGGAAAGAACAAGCTGGTACATATCAAGTGAGATCAGAATTTTCACAATTGTTTCAATATCGTATGATAGGTCTGTTAGAGGAGTTATTTTCCCCAATTATTACACCTTTAATTCTCATCTTTATTCTTCCTAATCATACTCTCGAAATTGTTGATTTTCTTCGAAATTATACTGTCGAAGTTCCTGGTGTTGGAGATGTGTGCAGTTTTGCACAACTGGATATACGCCGTCATGGTGATCCTATGTGGCAACCAAATGCAGAAAGTGGTAGTGACGATCAAAGTGAAACAGATAATGATGATCATACAAATGAAATTCACTCTTGTTCAGTAAAAACTATTAGATCTGGTAAACAGGTAGAAAAGAAAATCCCAGCATATAATGCTAGTGAACAGAATGAAGATACGGTAGAAGCTAATCATAGTGATTCAATTCAACACAGTGCTGCAGGTGGTAAAATTGAGCTTAGTCTTATGCATTTCCATCTTACTAATCCATCTTGGCGGCTTCCACCAGATGGTTTGGCTTATCTAAAATCAGTCAGAAATCAGGCCTTATTAGATCTACAACAACAACAGCAGCAACAACAGTTAGACCAATTTCAAGATAACTACAAGAATAATACTCAGACTGGTAGAATTGCTTCACAACCAGCCCCAGGTATGTTCTCAACTCTGTATGGAAGACAGGAAAGTGCAACGACTAGTATATATCGAAGTACATATCCGCAACTCCCAAATTCATCATGTATTGAAAATTCAGGTGGTGTATTGAAGAATGTTTCGCATTTACCAGGTTCTGGATTAGTATCTGAAAATACCTATGGTGTTGTAGGAGCTATGGCTGAATCTATGAGAAGTTCAGGGTCTCAGTCAATGCATCGTTCTGGTTTAAATCTCACTGAACCTCAAATGCTAGAACCTGGTGTAAGGAGAGTGTCTCATAGTGATATTGTTACTAATACATTACCACCATGTACTAGCTACAATGTTTCAAAGACTGCTCCAGAAACTAATGTGGTACCACAGAAATCTGATTCAGATATGATTAGATCTCAGCTTGGTCCAGCCTTATTTAATTATTCTATGCTTGATGGACCTACACCTATAACCATGAGCTTGATGGCAGCATCTGCGCTGCATTCTGCTGATAACATGGGTCTCCCTTTTTACCAGCCTTATAATTCACAGATCGAAGATGGTTTAAGCCAACATACAGGTTTCAATAACAGCCTTATTGGGAGTGTAGGAGGGCGCCGCTGCACCGTAACTGAAGTACTAACAGCAGATATGTCAGTAAGTGCTCTTTATATTCATGAGCTTTTCCACAGAAGACGAAGACAACGACAGAATCACGACTCAACTCGGGGCTATAGTTCACAGCGTGGTATGACAGGTAGTACTCCTGGTGTCAATGATCAGAACAACGAAACTTCTCTCCCTTCACAGTCATCAAACCCACCAGGTGTAGGTGTTTACTCTACGTCTGGATACCTACCCGGATATCAGCTGTCGCACGGTTCATATACTAATAATTCAACCACTCTACCAGGATCAAGAAATACTATGGAATATGGTCCTATTTATCCCACCTCACCATCTTGTGAGCCTGGAATAATTAGAACGCCTTCAGATGGCCGCAGAATACCTTCATCCCATTTTACAGATGTCACGGAAGAAGATGATGAAAGTGTTGGAACACCCAGATCATGTAGAGATACAAACGTTTCTGTTTATATACCAGGAAGTGAATCACATATAATTCGTTATCCAAGCGGTCAAACTACTACAGGAGGTGGTGGTATTATTACTCTGTCGGGTAGTCCATCAGTACGACCTCAGCATGGTATGTCGTATCAAAATATACAACAAGCAAGTGATCCAAGCCTGAGTTCAGTTCCCAATATTGACAGTGATCTAATATGGCCTGATTTGCCTCCTACTAATTGTTAGTCTTATCAATATACAATACAAATCGATGCTTGTAGGTTCAACTATGTAAAGCAGTAACTTAACTTAGTTTTAACTTTATTTCATTTATCCCTTCATGAATAATAAAAACGACAATGAGAACACGATCATTGATTTATTTAAAATGAGCTTTTAAACACTTCATAACACGTGCATTCATTTATATCTCCCTACTTCTTTTTTGTTTAATTATCCTAGCTAAGAGGTATTTCAATGTATCCAAATTACATACACATTAGATTGGACATATTTTTTTGCAAAACTAATCAAAAAATGTTTTATTTATTTATTATTTTTAACATCACTTCACTTCTATTTTATGCAGCTATATACATAGCTATGAGGTGATTTTCTGTGACACAAAAATAATTTGCATGCTGTTAATTGTTGTTTTGTGATTGTAAACTTTATGCAGTTTGTTGAACCTTTTGTAAATAAGTTTATACTTTGTTAAAACAAAAACTTTTTTTTCTAGTATTTTGTTCCTGTATATTTTCGAATATTTAATGGTCCCAGTCATTTTCCCTAATTTTAAGTTACAATAAAATATAACCCAGCATAATAAGTGCATTGGTTCATTTCGTTATATTTTGAAATCGAAACTGAGAAATTAATTGTGGAAGACTGATAGGTATTGTGGTTTTATGATTTAGAGCTGAACAAATATTTGAATCCCTTAAGTGATGATACTGGTCCCAGGTGAGAAAAATGTCTTAATCGTTAGCGTAAGGTGCTATTTCGCAATTAAATCAAAACTAATTGAAAAATAATAATAGTTTATTATGCACTGTCATAGAAATATCGACTAATAGCAAAAATTAAGACAAAAATAAAACTGGTTAATAATACCATGTTTGTTTCTTTGTGTCTCATAAGTGAGATTTATTACAAACAATTCAGCCAACTAAATACAGTGTCAAATTAGCGGCGGCAAGCACTCAATGAATTGTTGATAGTTAATTAACTATAGCCTTTGTTGTAACGCTTGCCAGGATTTTTCAACTTGATACTGTGAACATTCTGGATCCCATTCTGTACTTAGAATTACATGTGCATAGTCGAGAGGACTTTTCCCAGAACAATATTGACCTGCTTCAAACCAAGTGTATCCACCTGTCACCTCAGCAACAGAGGAGGCTTGCCGTGAAAGACGTTCTGATGCTGCCTCTGGACTTAGATTGTTTCTCTCACACAGACGACGCTGAGCTTCTGTATGAGGTAAAACTGTTAACCATACCTGAAAATGAAATAGTTCAAGACATCATGAAAGCTCTTAGTTAACTACGAGTTCATTATAGAGCTACCAGCTAATAAATGTTTGGTGAGCCTCTAGCGGACCGAAATGTGTATCGTGAATTCTATTGCATTTTTTACAGCATCAACTAATAAATAGGTTGATGCCTACAACAAACCTGAACCACTAATAAAACAGCCAACATATAGTGAATTATAAGTTCTCAATTAAACTGTAAGTTCAAGACACGACAACTGGTTGATTCTACCGTTACGCATTTTCGTCAGCCTATTTTAAACAATCATTATTCATGTAATGCTCAATCCTCGGATAGGTCAGTCAGTCAGTCAGTCAGATGCAACGTAGAACTTTGTACATAAGTACATCAGTTCATGTTGCCATACCACATCAGCACAGAGAAGTAATCGTCAATTCAAATCCAATAGTAGTAGAGGTAGTAAGGGAATTAAAAGTAATCGGAGAGGTTAGGATTAGAAGATACTATTCAAGAAGTATGATTCAGTGAGAAAAGTTTAGAGAGTCGAAACTAGAGGGGTTGAAGAATCCAGAAGACTAGCATTTGAGGAAACATAGAGAATAAATGCACCGGCGCCATTGCGAACGATTCTGAGCCATGTCATTCAAGGTCTCTAACCATCGATTATTATCATCTCGCGGACCCCAACCAGGTAGTCGACAATTACCGACATGGCTCAGTCCACTAGTCAATGACTTCATGGATTTCTGCCATGTTTTGGTTTGGCCGCCCCTAGCTTTCTTCCAACCTATTCCCACACTACAAAACAAGGCTCGACGAGGCAGCCGGTGGTTGGGCATACGCAAAACATGTCCCAACCACCTCAACTGATGAAGTTTCAATACTTCATCGATTGATCTGCCATTCTTACCTAGCACCCGATTCCTAATAACAGCGTTGCTCACTCGGGTGTCCCACGATATACGAGCAATGCTTCGTAGACACCTATGATCGAAAACCAGCAACCTACGAATATCTTCTACTCTCACTGGCCATGTTTCACAGCCATAAAGTAAGACGGAGCGAACTACTGCGCAGTACACTCGTCCTTTAGTCAGCAAACGGATATCTCGCCTACGCCATAAGTGACGCAGGTTGGCAAAAGCCAATCGAGCCTTTTGTATCCGTGCTGAGATTTCGTCTGTCACCAGGCCACCAGCACTGATGAGACTCCCAAGATAAGTGAAGCGGTCTACACGTTCGACTACTTCACTCCCTATCACTAGTTCAGGTGCCGATGACACCCAGTCTTGAAGCAACATTTTGCATTTCGAGGGGGAAAACCGCATCCCGAACATGCTTGCATTGTTGCTTAGGGTAGTCCGAAGACTCTGCATTTTGTCAGCGTCTTCACCAAGTAGGACTATGTCATCGGCATATTCTAAGTCAATAAGCGAGCCACCTGGTAGAAGGTCTACTCCAGAAAATTCAGACGAGGATAATGTTAACTCTAGGAGCATGTCTATAATAAAATTAAACAAGAATGGAGAAAGTGGACATCCCTGACGGACACCACTTGAAGTAGAGAATTCCGGTGACAGTTCGCCATAAGCCCTCACCCGACCAGTGGTGTTCGAGTAGAGAGCTTGTATAAGGTTAATGTACTTCTGTGGTACACCTTTCAATGACAGACACTGCCACAGAACCTTACGATCAACAGAGTCAAATGCCGCCTTAAGGTCTAGGAAAACAACTATTGTAGGACGCCTAAATGTGTGTCTATGTTCCAGGACCTGCCTGAGTGTGAAGACGTGGTCTATACAGCCACGTCCAGGTCGAAAACCAGCCTGGTTTTCTCGAGTTTGCTCTTCACGAGCTTTCGTTAAGCGTCGAAGTATTACTGAGGCCAATATTTTAGATACTATATTAGTTAGACTTATTCCCCTGTGATTGTCACAAGAAGACTTCTGTCCTTTCTTATAGATTGGGACAATCAGTGATTGGGACCAGTCGGATGGGATTACGTCCAGTTCCCAGATTCTACCTAAGATCTCAGTCAATCTAGCTGCTAAAACTGGACCACCATCCTTAAATATCTCAGGGGTCAGTCTATCAGGACCTGCAGCTCGTCCTCGCTTCAGATTTCCTAACGCTTTTTCAACTTCATTAAGACTAGGGGGACTTATGTCGATTTGCCATTCAGGATGACTGCATATCGTGGGTAACCGAAGAGTGGCTCGTGGCCAGTTGAACTGATCCCTAAAGTGTTCTGCCCATCGATCCAGTCTCCTGGATTGCGAATAAATGATACAACCATCCTTTTCCGAGATAGTCTCACTTACACTATGATTCCTAATACCAGTTTCTTTAATAAGGCGGAAAAGTTGTCTAGTGTTGCCTATCGCCGCTGCCTTTTCCATCGCTTTTGCTTTCGCCACCCACCACTGTTCGCGGTCGTTACGTAGGCTTTTTATCAGTCTGCGCCTAAGCTGACTACGCTCTTCATCATGTTCAGAGTCAGGTGGGATGCGTTTTCGAGCATCCATCAGTTCGGTGGATGCTACTGAGATCCACGGTTTCATCCTAGCCTCATGGTTTACCTTGCTAGCAGATATCACTGCTGTTTCCACAGCCTTTTTGATATCATACCAACCTGTTTCTGGATGGGAATCGCTTAAATGGTCGCCTAACTGTCTTTCTAGTTGCTCCTGAAATATTTTCTTGGTTTGATTATCATTAAGTAAAACCCTGAGAGGCTTTCTTACGGTGTCTTTCCTACGTCCAGTAAGCCTTAAACAGATACGAGCTCGCACTAGAGCATGATCTGAATCCAAACATGTGCTCCAGAACGAGCGACAATCTTCTATCGAACCCCTCCATCGGTGGCTGATGGCGATGTGATCTAGTTGAGTCCAACGTTGAGACGACTTCGGCGGTCGCCAGGTCAACAGATGCTTTTCCTTATGCCTAAAGTTGGTGTTCGCTAAGAATAGGCGGTTATCTGAGCATAGTTGCAACAGGCGGTCGCCATTGTCTGTTCTCTCAGTCGCTACACCATAACATCCACCAAGATGTCTTTCCTTTTCACCTAGTCTACCTACTTGAGCATTAAAGTCACCAGCCATTATTACTATGTCAGAGCGCTTAGCTTTTTGGAGGAGGTCCGAAAGCTTTCTGTAAAACTCATCCTTAACCTCGTCTGCACTGCAGTCAGTGGGGGCATAGGCAGATATGACGAAGAGGCAACGGCGAGTGTCCCTATCCTTCCGAGTCCTTACTGTCCCGTTTAGTCGGACAGCGCACAAACGACTATCTACTGGGATCCAGTCTAGGAGAGATAATTCTGCCCTAGGACTCAACGCTATGCCTACGCCAGCAAGACCCCTGGAAGCAGCATCAGGGCTACCGGATACACGAAGAGTAAATCGAACTGCTTCTTCGTTTTGACAAGGTGGAATCAGGTTAATGACTTTACTAGGATCCTGTATGCGCGTTTCCGAGACGCAGCATACATCGATGGCACGAGATTCTAAAGTCCTAGCTAATGATGCCTGTTGCCCTATTTGACACAATGTCCGTACATTAAAAGCTCCAACATGTAGTCTAGAACGGGGTTTCAAGAGACCAGAAACGACGTTTCGTGATCTCGCTTCGTCTGCATTAGCGGTGCAGTGAGAAAAGGGAGTGTGAGTACAGTTAGTCGTAGAGATAAGAGAGACATGAGGGGGTGTAGGAAGGATTTGATTTTGACCAATTTGGTCTCGCGTGCTAGTACGGGTATGAGGGCGGTAGTCACTTCCCGGCTGCCCACACCGTGGAAGGTTGTTTCTTGAGGGACCTGAAAAGGAAGATGGATTAGTGTTGGTGCGTGACCGCAGAGTCCAAGGGACAACTGCTTCAGGCCGGTCACGCACGGCCTTTTTATGAAACGTTTTTTGAGGATTAGCTCCGTTCTTAAAGGCCCTTAGTGGGCACCCTTACCCAAGGAGACGGAAATCCGTGAGTTAGGGGGAGTGTGACATTTTTAGGGCCGACCTTTTCTAACCCTTCCTTCCTTGTGAGAAGGCAGCATCGCTGCAGATGCTGGTTGTCCGAGGGAAACACCTTACTGCTGTCACACCCCTCTGCAATCCTCGGATAGGGGATCGTAGACTCTTTAGTATCTGATTACTGCTAGATTTCACAGTTCTGTATACTACTCTAACTGAAGACTTCATTACTACTGCCAAGATGGCAATGATAAATTCAAGATCCCAGAGAGAGCCTTCGGTGTGCACCGTTGAGGAATCGGCTCCAGATTAGGACGAAACAGATTTCTAGTCCTTCCTAGTTTTTGATAGTTGTCTAAGATTAGTACGTGGTGTTTATTAAAAAAATTAACCAATATCAGCAACAGAACATACCTCATGGCAAATTTCATCCCACTTAGCCTGTAAAAGCACAGCAGCATCCAATATAATAACTGGACGTTTAGGATTCCGATCTTGTGCTAAAGCCTTACATTCTATATCTTTAACAATTGTTAGAATCTTTTTAAATATTTCAGGCCAAACTATTGAATTTAGATTTTTCAGTTGAGCAGGATCAGAAAAAACCAAATTTCCCAATAAACGTCTATCTATTGGATAGGGTGGTTCTGGAGAAGCAATTTTTTCTCGTCCAAAATGAGACAAAAGTGCTTGGTGACAAGGTGTACCAGGACTGTAAATTCAATTGAAAAAAAAGCAACGAATATTTCGTATCGTTAACAAAAAAGGTAACTAAGTAGAACACACTGTTACTTCAAGATAGAGTACTTATGTGAACCTCTTCAGCGAAATTAATAAACCCACAAAAAAAATATAGGAACAAACACCTGAAACAAAAACTTTCTGTAAAACTCATCTTTTACCTGGGTCTGAGCTGACGGTCAGTGGGAGCGTAGGCTGTAGTTGACTCACTGACCTGAAACAGAAGGCCTCAATGGACTTCAATATAGAAAATATACATTCTTAATAAATCATCATGCTGATAAACAATTGAACAATGTGAAATTTTTACCCACTTCAGGATCGAAATAATAAGTATTGGGTCTTGCAACGAGCAAACCACTATTCAATCATCAAACAAAACCTAATAGGCAATATTTTACACGTTCTACGAACCTAGCTAAACATACCTATTTAACAATAAGTAATGGTACTGAGTGATATGATATTGGCATCGTTAAGCTGTAAACAGCCTTTCAACTCACTAATTCTTAGCTAACAGAAGAAAGAATTTCTAGCTTCACCACTTTTGAGTACAGTAATACTGGTAGAAACTTCCGAGCAGACTGACATCCTGATTTTAAGTTTAAACAGGTTATGATTACCATTCACTGGTATAAGGGATATCTATTGAGAAATGTATCACTTTAATAAACACATCTTATTATTGATGTATTTCACTGACTAAACACATTATCTTAAAATTATGAAAAATGTTGTGAAGTGGATCTGTATACCTACCTACCTACCTATAAATTTGAAATTAATTGTAAATGGATCAAGTGTAAATTAGTCCATTAAGTTTCCCTAACATCATCATCAATAAACTTCACAATTTAATATTTTCTAATTAAAAAAAAAACACAAACCTAAAATATCAATAGATGTCCATTGAAGAGAAAAAAATCATTTCATTCAATATACATACATACAATCAATCAATGATCAATTAAATCAAATTAGTTCATGATAGTAAAATTGATTTTATTATCTCATTGAATTCAGTAAATTAGCGTTAAAAATATTTTAACATTTTCATACAACTCTATAATCAAGCATGCATTTACGTACTGAATTATTGAATGATATTTTATGCAATGGTTGGTTAGACTATTTAATTGAAGAGGTGATGAGGTTATTCACAATGCTGTCAATGTTCACTAAGTGTAATGTATCCATCCAACAGCTTTCGACCAATTTTGCATATTTATTTAGTAGGTAGGTACTGTATATTGATGATGTAAAAGTTAGATCTTTAAATGAAATCTCCATTGAAAATTACACTCTAGTATGTAACATTCAAACGCTAAATATACCGAGTACGATAAACTCGGCGAACGAACATTGAAGATAACTTTAATCTTTGATTGATCATATTCAAGTAGGGTAGAGCGTAGTTTGAATTTAAGTGATACTTATTTACCATAACTACATACCCAGAAAAACACAACTTTAGTAGTAATAGCTATTAAGACCAAAAAATTACATACTCTGATTACAAACGAAACTTAAGTTATTATGAAGAATAAGAATTTATTGCATCTGGTTGTTTTATCTTCAGCTACACATACAATAAATACAATCATGGATAAATATACATAGTTTAGACTGTAATACACCATGAATCTTCCCAACCACTTGTTTAGATATCTAAAGTTTAAACTCCTGCATTATTATTACTAGCACATAAATTATACAACATGGTGTAGATAGAGTATTATTGTTACTATTATTATTACTACACGGAAAAAAAACTTGGAACAACAGCACCAAGAAATATGCATCACACAAAATAAAATAACAACTACCAAGTAAAAAAATAGTATGGAAAATATCATAAAATTACCGAGTAAATACCTTCAAAAGGCAACATTTATTCATGAAGAATGTTGTTAAAAAACAGAACTGCTAGAGGCTAGTACATCAGTCAGTCAGTTGCAACGTAGAACTACGTACGTATGTACATAAGTTCATGTTGCCATACCACATTAGCACAGAGACACAAATGTCAAATTAAATCCCATAGTGATAAAGATAGTAGAGGTATTAATGGTAATGAAGAAGACTAGGGTTTGAAGATATTATTCAAGAAGTATAATTCAGTGAGATAAGGTTAGAAAGACAAATGTAGAGGTGCTGACGAATCCAGAAGATTAAGATTTGAGATAGTTCAAGGAATAGATGCACCGGCGCCATTGAAAACGATTTCAAGCCATGTCGTTCAAGGTCTCCTCTAAACATTGGTGACTCGTTTCGCAGACCCCAACGTAGTCTGCATCTACCAACATGACTCAGTCCACTTGTCAGTAACTTCATGGATTTCTGACATGTTTTAGTTTGGCCGTCCCTAGCTTTCTTCCAACCTACTCCAACACCACAAAACATAGCTCGTCGTGGCAGTCAGTGGTTGGGCATTCGTAACACATGTCCCAACCACCTCAACTGATGAAGTTTCACCACTTCATCTATTGATCTGCCATCCTTACGTAGTACTCATTTCCTAACGACAGTATTGCTTACTCGGTAGAGGCTAGTACATAATACACAACTGGGATGATTCAATATAATTATTCAAAAATTATGGACTGCTAATTAAATAATCACCAATTTGCTTCGTTTGCTTGGTCCCAATCTCGGTAAATGATGCTCAGGACGGAAGCCTATTATTAGACAGCAGGCATGAAATATGACTTAACTAGCAAACCATATATTTTAAGAAGGATGCATTCACTTAATGACGATCTTAACAATTCCTAACATATAATGTTGAACCTCAGCATTTGAGCGATTCCCCAGAATCTAACACAAAATCCTCAGAGAAGGTATGCTACACAAACACAAAGCGAAACCTTCGGTGCTGTATACTTGATGTTTGTCAGATAAGACATCGTGACGGTGTCAAAGGTCACCAGGACTAAACAAATCAATTTTAGTTTTATCTATGTACGACCTAATCACATTACCTCAAGCAATCAAAAATCCATTCAGATGTAAAAACGTCCCAACTTCTGATAGTACACGACTAAAATGTACGTAGATATTATGTTTGGTATCTACTGAGATGCTTCGTTACGATAAAACAGACAGTAAGAGGTTTACCAAAAAGAAAAACTAATCTAACAATTACCAAAGATTCGAAACCTAAAGATTTTAATTAAATTTAGGAACTTTCTAAATTATCGATAGTTTCAAACCAGTAAGAATTGGCATAATGTAATCAAAGAATATCTGTTGTGAAACATATATACATTAAGTTTTTCTAATATTGTAGTACTAGAAAGTCTTTAAATCATTCAAAATTAATATAATTTGCAAAAACTTACGTATATGCTTCATGACCGAGACGATCACAATCGATTACATGAATTTGATCGCTTAAATGTTCAAGTCGTTTGGCCAATGATGATTTACCCGAACCAGATGGTCCTGTTAAGCCAATTAAATATGGACTACATGGAGAACTATTTACAGTTACGTTATTAACAGGTTTTAACAGACTACCAAGTTCATCAAATCGACGTTTTGAAGAACATAACTTACAATCCGACAATTCAATAGGATATGCCTGGAGTCCATTGGAGATCCTGTTGAAAAATCAAGTGAATACTATTAAAGAATAACAAAAATAGTGTAACACAGAATGAACATTTCTAATAGATTAAAATCAATCTATATGATATAAATTATGCAACAAACAATGGCACCTGCAATGGCATGTAAGTGCATTCATTCTTTGTGTTCACTTAAATCCTAACCTTCAGAGTTCCTCATCACCGATATCTTTTTCTTTTTAAGTTTATTTCACTAGATTCTACTTCTTGAATAATATCGTCGAACCTTAATCTCTCCGATTATTGCTTATACTATTACTACCTCTACTACTACTATGGGATTTGAATTGACAATTGCATCTCTGTGCCAATGTGGTATGGCAACTTGGACTGATGTACGTACGTACGTACGAAGTTCTATGTTGCTGTTGATTGATTGATTAACTGATTGATGCATCAAACAAATGACTAAAATAAACCAAAATTATATCAATAAAGAATGCACTGTACAAACAGATGAAATGGAAAAGTTCACTCGTGATAGATACAAGTTTAACGTGATTATAGTTAATACTTTACCTAAAAATAGATTAACTTAATCAATAAAAAGTGAAATATACCACTTTCTAAAAAGGAGTTATAAATGATGTCCTCTACGTACGTGCAATATTCAAGCTTAGATCAATAAAACAATTTTTAAAATGTCAGTGACACTTCAGTGGAGAAAATGTTCCATAGGATAATGGCATTTTCTTAAACTGTATAATCGTAATTACATATAATTTTACCATGTATATTCTATAATGAAAAATAATATCTAACTGTAAGCTAATAAACGTTATCGAAAATATAAAAACCATGTCAAACAGAAAATTAATACAATCGTAATAGTCACAGACATAAAATAATTTATATTTACTGCTTAGCCTTAAATAGATCAGTCTGTTTGGGAAAATTACCGATTTCAAAAAAACGATACATTATTGATGCAGAAATTCATACTTACTTATTAGGCAGCAATAACATTTCCTATGCGATATACGATGCGTACTTAGTGAGAAAGTTATTACATAGCTATTTTTATCGAGTGACTGGACTATTGTGAATAAATTGATTAAAATCATCAGTCAGTGATTGTTAGACCATCATTAGAAACCTGGAAGGACAGTCGTTTCGTCCTGGTGTAGGACTCGTCAGCAGTGCGCATCCATGACTCCTGCACCTCGCGGGATTCGAACCCAGGACATTCGGTCTTGCGCGTGAAAGCCTAACCTCTGGACTACTGGGCCGGCATCCAACGGTATTAGTGTCTAACTCTGATCAATCTAGAGATTTTGTGCGACCTCACCTATTTGTCTTCGGTAGTTACTGCCTATAATCGATAGGGTTGAACTCCACTGGTCACGTCTTCTCACTAGAACCCCGAGAATTCCCTCACAAAGCTACCCACTGGTGAGCACGTTTTACGATTTTTTTCAATCAGATTTATAGAGATTAGTGTATTTACACACTGAAATCATCATTGATATCTACAATAAAAAGTATTATTTTACAGAACCCGTAACTACATATCGTAACCATGACACTTCATACGCAGGTCATCCTCAGCGTTCCTTGCAAAACAGACAAGATGACTCAATGTGCTGCATCTCGAACATCCCACCCATTCACTAGAACAATTTTCGACGCTAGGCAGTTGTAACAAATAACACCCAGCGCCAATATCAACATTTACATCATCGGATTCTTCACTAGGCTCAGGGATTTCATTATTCGCTTGCATATACACATTCGCTTCAGGCCTTTCTTCACTGCCATCACTAGATATAGTAGCATACAGACCTACATTTCTGAAAGCATCATTTCTACCACTGAACTGTTCTATTTCTTGGTCCACATGAATGAATAACGTTTCGCTCGGGCTGTTATATCGAGGGTTAGTTGCATTAAATGAAGTGTGAATGAAATTCAGGGACTGGACCTTGACCAACGGGTACAGCGATGCAATGAGATAATACGTGTAACATCATTTCTAGTTGACTGTCGTTGGACTACCGTGTTTGGTATTCACTGTAGTAATCCATCATTGTTTTGCTTCTGGATTTAGTGATAATTTAAACCCATAAGCAAGTACGAGAAGCTATAAAGCTAAATTACTATGTAGTTGATCAGTGATCCTAACATTTTAAACATGGTTATTTCTGTTCTAATATTAGCCGACCTAACAGTTCAGAGTAATTATTTAGTTGTGGAGTCGAAGTACTTTAAAGTAGACAACAGTTAAAATGTTGAATGCGTATAGAACGCATGCGATGATTTCAGTAAAATCAAGTTTTTCGTTTACATATCTATCTCATAAAATATGTCTTGAACCGACAAGTTTATTCCCCATTAAATCAATAAAGCATTTAACCATTGCAGTGTGCAGATTTTCTGTCGGTGCACTTCTTCAGCGAATATCTATTCTGCTCGTTTTACCTGAGTTCAATAATAAAGCTTCAAATTGTGATATCAGACAACAGGCTATCACGAAAAAGGGCTAAAAACCTTAAAATAAGCTCCAATGTCTCTCGAGCTAAAAATTCAAAGGTTACTGACATAACCTTTATAGATAAATCCAATGCCGCGAACTAGTAAAGTTGCGTTTCTTATCGATTACATTTATACGTGTAGTCAATTTCGATTATGTATGCGAAGCGCCAAACTATGTTCTTCTGACCTGTACAGAAGGAATAGGACTGAATGTGACCGTCTACACCACGCTGAATCCGCACTCACCTCCCGTACGTTTCGTAAACGAAATCGGTTACAACAAAGGCTACAGCTTCAGACAGCAGTAAAGGTCGAATAAACCTACGATTAGAACCATCTAAAGGAAACTATCTATCATCCATGGGACTTAACCAATCAAATTGCAACAAGAAAGGGTGGGTGCTAGTTCAAGTGACTACATAATTTGTTCGGATCACAGTAAAAAAAGGTTGAGTAAATAACACCAGTAACTTTTAAAAAAATTAAAAGGGTCGAGATTTCTAAATTTTACTCACCACTATGATTTACACAACTTAAGACGGGAAGCATACACAATGAATGAGGATTTATTATATACCAAACAAACCAAAGCTATTACCGAGTTTATACTGGTTTTTACATCTGTCAGCCAGTCAGCTATAACGTAGAACTTCGTACATAAGTACATCAGTCCAGGTTGCCATACCACATCAGCACAGAGGCCAACTGTCAGTTCAAATCCAGGAGTGATAGCGATAGTAAAAGTATTAGCAGTAATGGAGAAGATTAGGAAGCGAAGATATGATTCAAAAAGTATAATTCAGTGAGATAACTTTAGAAAGATAGAGATGATGAGGAATTCAGGAGGTTAGAATTTGAGAGAACACAAAGAGTGGATGCACCTGCGCCATTGTAAACGATTCTGAGCCATGTCATTCAAGGTCTCTAACCATCGATGACGTTCATCTCGTGGACCCCAACCAGTTAGTCGACATCTATCAACATGACTCAGTCCATTGGTCAGAGACTTCATGGATTTCTGACATGTTTTAGTTTGGCCGCCCCTAGTTTTCTTCCAACCTACTCCTACACCACAAAACATAGCTCGTCGAGGCAGTCGGTGGTCGGGCATTCGTAATACATGTCCCAACCACCTCAAATGATGAAGTTTCACTGCTTCATCTACTGATTTGCCATCCCTACCTAGAACTCGTTTCCTAAAGACAGCATTGCTGATACGGTTGTCCCAGGATACACGAGCAAAGCTTCAAAGGCATCTATGATCAAACTTCAGTAACCTACGAATATTTTCTATCTTTAACGACCACAGCCGTAAAATAAAAGAGAGGATCGCCGCGCAGTGTACATATCTCATGAGTCACTTGAATTAATAATTTTCGATCTAACAATGAAAGGTTGAATCAGTCTTTTACGTAAATAACAATTTTCTTGAAATGGATAAATTTAAGTGAAATATAAAAACATAATGATTTACAAGAAAATTCCAAAATAAAAAAAGTATGAGCTACAAAGAAAGACACTAAGCTTGTTATATCTCTTCGAAAATTCACATGCAACTTAGTTCACAACCATACCTACAAACACACACACAAAAATTCCATTATTCAGTCACGCTGACAATCATACATCTACTCACACTCACCAGTATATGCACCAAAATACTTAAGATAAACATGTGCCTATCGATCATTGTATGATTATGAACAGATTATTTTTATCTCAATTAAACTACAGGAAACTTAGCGAATAAGTACAGATTTAGAAATTGAAATTGGTTGAAGTGATTCTATATTTTGCAAAGACTGTCCGTACTAATTGGTTAACTAAATAGGGAGAGAATGAACAAGGATTTGAATCTACAATGTATGTTTACGATTACATGCACTGTATTATAAGTTTCAAGTAGTAACAAATTAGGTATTTTCTTCTCCCTGACTGTAAGACATGTTGTTCAATGAGGAACAGAGAGTAAGTTGATCTCATGTGCCGTTATGGGTATAAGGTAGAACCCAAAACCTTCATTATCGTGCGTAAACACTTAACCTTCAGACCAATGAGCGAGGATCTAATGGTGTACCAGTTTAAGCACAATCAATCCAATATAAATTTACTATCGATATTCATTCACTGTTATACATATTCGGACAAGACTTCTTTTTCTATCATGTCATAAGTATTCAAAAAAAGCATATATGGCTAAAACAGAACCTTGAAATAAGTATATTAAACAACTGAAAACAAAAATACATTTACATTGTTCGAGGGAATTATGTTTGAAATAATCTCAGCCATTGAAATTTTACGTAATTCTAACGTTCGGTGTAGAGTTATCTTGTTTTTGACTTATTCAGGGCAAAACACAACAAATATTATTTTTTTATAAATAATCTATTCCATATACTTGACGTCCGAATTCTATCAAACCATTTGTTCAAAAGTACATTTTACGTCAATTTCTAGTCGGTTAAAAAAAAGTCGCAAAGAAAATATACCTGAAATGTATGTTTAACTTACTTATCTACATATATGAAATCGATTATTTCAATTTTTAACGGCTTAAATCCACTTGCACATCGTAATTCATTCAGTTTTGTACAATTCTATTATTAGTGATATGAAGAAGAAAAATCTACAAGATAATATTATTGAGGTTTTTATAACTAATTAATTAAACATGTGTAGATGTTTGATTACAAGGTTGATTAATTTGTAAAAGTTTAGGTTAAGAGTGATTAATGCACTAACTGAGACACTAGCTAGAAAGCTATTGGGAAATAGACAAACAGACAGATACAACACAGAACTTCTTACGTAAGTACATCAGTTCAGGTTGCCATACCACATCAGCACAGAGACGCAACTGTCAATCCAAATCCAAGAGTGATAGTGATAGTAGAAGTATTAGCATTAATGGAGAAGATCAGGGAGCGAAGATATGATTCGAGAAGTATAATTCAGTGAGATAACTTTATAAAAAAAAGATTGCCGTTCAAGGTCTCCTCCAAACATTGGTGACTTTCGTCTCGCGGAACCCAACCCAGTAGCCTACATCTACCAACATGACTCAGTCCACTTGTCGGTGACTTCAAGCATTTCTGCCATGTTTTAGTTTGGCCGCCCCTAACTTTCTTCCAACCTACTCCTACACCACAAAACATAGCTCGTCGAGGCAGTCGGTGGTTAGATATACGTAACATATGTCCCAACAACCTCAACTGATGAAGTTTCAACACTTCATCTATTGATCTGCCATCCCTACCTAGAACTCGTTTCCTAACGACAGCATTGCTTATACGGTCGTCCCAGGATACACGAGCAATGCTTCGGAGACATCGATGATCGAAGTCCTCTACTCTTAACGGCCAAGTCTCGCATCCGTACAGTAGGACGGAGCGAAATGCTGCACGGTACACTTGTCCTTTGATTAGCAAGCGGATATCTCGCCTGCGCCGTAGATGACGCAAGTTGGCAAAAGCCAACCGAGCCTTCTGTATCCGTGATGAGATTTCGTCAGTCACCAGACCATTAGCACTGATGAGACTCCCCAGACACTTGAAGTGGTCTACACGTTCGACTCCCACTCCCTATAAATTGGGAAATAAGAAAAACTGAACAATTGTTTCATCATACTAGTTGAGACTCCTTAACAATAAATAACCACAACCCTTCTAACAGAATTGATCTCAAGACCATCAAGTCTTGTGGTGAGTATATACTGTCTTTATATCAATGATTCTGAAGCATCCATTAACATGTTCGTTATTAGACATTGAAGCTGAGTGATTTGTAAAGGATGAACACTAATGAAAAGTATCAAACCAATAAAAAAAAGCATTTGTTCAGCTCCCCTTTATTTCCAATAGATTTTTTTAGCTGATGTTAATTACTAACGTTAGTTGTTTTTCAAAAAAAGTTGTCCTCAATTTCTAACATTTTACTTTCGTAACTGAATATGGACTAAACTACATTATTCAATAAAAACTACAGATTTCATTTACAATCATTATTATTAATACTAATGTTATTAGTCAAAAAAATATTATTAAGTTTGATTGTTCAGACATTTTCTCACTAGCAAGAATATATTTTTAAACGATGAACTATCCCTCCTGAACGTCAACAAAAAACCCCTAGCATGATGAAAATATCAACTTATTTTTAAATTTGACAAACTGAGTTTCTTATATGTTTATGATAAAACTAAAGAAACACTCAGAAATTCATGAAATTTCGACGACTATATGCAGAGATAACACAATGAAGAAATAAACTGTATCAAATAGGTCAGACATTTTTCAGTAAGCGTTGTGAAGACTGTATGAATGATGAAAAGCCAAGGCAACCGTCAACAACTTAGATTGATACAAACATAGAAAGCATTAGATCTTCTGAACTTTTCAGTCAATGATTTATTTTCTGGAAGATCGCCGATCAACAGAAATGGAGATTATCCTTCATGTGCATGATTCTGGCAAAACATGAAAATTTTATTTGTAACCATGAATCGATCAATGTTAGACCACCATTAGAAACCTGGAAGCACTGGACGGCCGTTTCGTCCTGGTATGGGACTCATCAGCAGTCCAGTGCTTCCAGGTTTCTAATGGTGGTCTAACATGGTTACAAATAAAACTTAACAATCTTCACAACAACCCCGCAATGCAATGACATGTGTCCACTAGTGACTAGCTTGATGAGGAATCTTCTCCGAGTTCTAGTGGGAAGTCGCGACCAGTGAAGTTCAAACCTGTCCGGATGTATACAGGGTATGAGGTTGCGCAACTCCGTGGATTTGATCAAGTTAGACATTAACACCGTTAGATACCGGCTCAGTGGTCTAACGGTTAGGGCGTTCGCGCACAATACCGAAGGTCCTGGGTTCGAATCCTGTGAGGAGCAGGAGTCGTGGATGCGCACTGCTGATGAGTCCCATACCAGGACGAAACGGCCGTCCAGTGCTTCCAGGTTTCTAATGGTGGTCTAACATTGATCGATTCATGGTTACAAATAAAACTTAACAATCTTCACAACAACCCCGCAAAACATGAAAATGATTCTTTCTCCTTACGATGTTAGAGAAACGATCTGAACAAGAGGAAAAAAGATGAGGAGTGTCTTAACACAAAAGTGGAAGTATTTTGAAGGGAATGAGATCGATGCATCTTAATATCTGTTAAAGTATTTATTGTTAGGAATAAAACATTCTTTCACACACTTTTTATCTGGTACCTCAGTCAGTCAGTCAGATGCAACGTAGAACTTCGTACGTAAGTACATCAGTTCATGTCGCCATACCACATTAGCACAGAGAAGTAATTGTCAATTCAAATCCAATAGTAGAAGAGGTAGTAAGGGAATTAGAAGTAATCGGAGAGGTTAGGATTAGAAGATACTATTCAAGAAGTATGATTCAGTGAGAAAAGTTTAGAGAGTCGAAACTAGAGGTGTTGAAGAATCCAGAAGATTAGGATTTGAGAGAACACAAAGAATAAATGCACCGGCGCCATTGCGAACGATTTTGAGCCATGTCATCCAGCGTCTCTAACCATCGATGATTATCATCTCGCGGACCCCAACCAGGCAGTCGACAATTACCGACATGACTCAGTCCACTAGTCAATGACTTCATGTATTTCTGCCATGTTTTGGTTTGGCCGCTCCTATCTTTCTTCCAGTCTACTCCTACACTACAAAACAAAGTTCGTCGAGGCAGTCGGTGGTTCGGCATACGCAACACATGTCCCAACCACCTCAACTGATGAAGTTTCAACACTTCATCTATTGATCTGCCATCCTTACCTAGCACCCGTTTCCTAATAACAGCGTTGCTCACTTGGTTGTCCCACGGTATACGAGCAATGCTTCGAAGACACCTATGATCGAAAACCAGTAACCTACGAATATCTTCTACTCTCACTGGTACCTGATAAATATTAGAACATAAATGAGCAATGGAAAATTAATTCCATTATAATCCACTATTTTCTTAGCTGAAAACATCATAAAATTAAATCACAGGAACAATGAATAGGCACGCGTAAAATATTTCGGAGTACTTATTTAATTTTTTTTTCAACTAAATATCATTTTCTAATAATTAAACATAACTCACATCTAAAGAATCAGGACTGGCTACAATACAGTCAAAGTCTGCAGAACGTATAGTTGGACCAAATTTATCGAATAATTTAACAATTCCCATAGCTTTAGATTGTATGCCTATATCATTGAGAAAAGTTTGAACATTTTTAACACGTTTCTCCCACGAAAATATTAATGGACTAAGGCATTTGTTTGGAAGTAAATCAGAGCATGTTACACCAACAAGTAAATATTCTTTAGCCAATAAAGCACCAACAGTAAGCAGAATTTTGTGTCCATAGTGAAACCGATCAAAAGTGCCGCCAAGACATACACGGGAGACATCGTCATACGATTTGTCTGATAATATACTAGTAATCTGGTCATCAGAAATTGATGGATCTGACTCCAAATTATCTATACAATTGAAAAACGATGATTTATGCACAAATATAGATAGCAAAAAATAAGAAATCATGTGTAAATGCCATAAAGTATGATGGAATCTGATATTTTGGAAAAATTAGGTAGTATACTCTAACCTGATTACAGTTAGGTATATTATACAACATCTGATGTATCGAGATGGTGATGAGACTTTCAGTTTGCCACATGCGTTAAGACAACTCGATTGTTCGAAAAACCGCCACATACATTCTGCAAAACAATTTTGGATAAGCCACCTATTCAATATGTCTTGAGAGGTTTTAACAACCGTAGCTGTCACCTTGACGTGATGGTCGTGCTTGCCTATCATGATGACCCAACTGAGCTATATTGGCTGGAAAACCAGTCCCTTTAAGTCCTACCATGACAGGTGAGTCGAGTGAATAACAGTAAGACTAAAAGCAGCGACTTAAAGTTTAAGGGCGAACTGTAGAAGAGTGCAACAGCAGTAAGTGTTTTCCTCGGACATCCGACATCTACAGCGATGCTGAACTGATGGATACTTGGTAACTCATTTCGTCTGCCTCTGAACACGATAAGTGGATAAATTTCCTAAATAAGTCCCCATACTGTTATACACGGTTTAAGCAGGGCCATAGTCAAAACAGGTAACTATATGTAGCCAATAATTATAATGTTTCTAAGACGTAAATTAACACAATTAGTACAAAAGTGAAAAACAATACAGACAATTACAAAAGAAACAATAAAAAAGCTCCTAACAAACAGTAGCAGAGATAAAACAAAATCAATCAACGAAGGGTTAATCACATTTAACCCAAAGGCTGATTTAATTTCATGACTAGTAATCAAATAAAATGGATGATAACGACAACCAGTCTTAGATTAACTGTTTTAATTGATAAGTATTTAATTCAAATTGTGTTAATTGATTGAAATCGATTGAAATTTACAACCATACTATCAAATTTGTGAAATCAGCGATGGTTGTGCCGGAAGATGGTGCCAGACAGAAACAAAGTGCAGTGTGTAAAGGGCTACAGGTGACTTCTTTTATCTTACCTATGACCACTGAAACCACACTACCTAAGTGAGTCCCCCGTTTGTACGCTCAACTTTTGGAGTGCAACAACGTCAGATGCAGCTCTATTGTGGCCGGTGACTACAATAAGAATCGTACGCCATTTGGTCCCTTAGGATAGTGATTTCTATGTATGCCAACAATTTCGAAACAAGATCTTGCAACTCCCCAGGAAAAACCCTCCATACTCACAAATACGGTTAAGGAGCCAGGCGTCTGCATTTCTGCTATAGTAAGAAACAACTCTCACCATGTGAATGTAGTGAGTATAACTTGCTGTACAAAGGTAGTGAGTACAACTCTGAATCAGTCAGTCAGTTGCAACGTAGAACTACGTACGTATGTACATAAGTTCATGTTGCCATACCACATTAGCACAAAGACGCAGATGTCAAATCAAATCCCATAGTGATAAAAATAGTAGAGGTATGGTGCGCGCTACTTATAAGTAGTATATGTCGCGAGTGAAAACGTAATGTCTGGCAGCAGAAGATGAGGGAAGATCAAGAAAGGAAAAGTGGTAACACAATGGAATTTGTATGAAACGCATGAATAGTGAAATGTCAGACAATGGATTGATGATGGATTGAAGATTTGCAAATTAACGGTTACCTATTTTACTGAGTAACTCCATAATTTTCGTTAAATACAATTCGGTTGCCCTCACCTGTGTTCTCCTTCACTACAGAGGTATTAATGGTAATGAAGAAGACTAGGGTTCGAAGATATTATTCAAGAAGTATAATTAAATGAAATAAGGTTAGAATGACAAAGGTAGAGGTGTTGACGAATCCAGGAGATTAGGATTTGAGATAGCTCAAAGAATGGATGTACTTGCGCCATTGCAAACGATTTTGAGACATGTCGTTCAAGGTCTCTAACCATTGGTGACTTTCGTCTCACGGAACCCAACCAAGTAGCCTACATCTACCAACATGACTCAGTCCACTTGTCAGTGGCTTCATGGATTTCTGCCGTGTTTTGACTTGGCCGCCCCTAGCTTTCTTCCAACCTACTCCTACACCACAAAACATAGCTCATCGAGGCAGTCGGTGGTTGGCCATACGTAACACACGTCCCAACCACCTCAACTGATGAAGTTTCACCACTTCAACTTTTGGATTTTTTTGCCGCATTATAGTTCAAAACGATAAAAGGAGGAAGGATCCCTTGGAATTTTTATCGTTTACAATCTCAAAACAATACCTGGAAGGAGAACCTTTGGATTACTTATCATTTGCTATTTTTAAACTGTATTTTGGGAAGGCGATCTTTTGGTCCTTTTGGATTTCTCATTACCGAAGTTTTACCGGTGAAAATTTTATATTTTGTCTTTGTTACTTCCTTTCCGTTGAATTCCAATTGATTGAGTTCTCGAAAGAAATCAAACACGAAGAGGGTTGAAGCCAATGAAGAATCCCGGAACGCAAGGCAAGTTGCTTATGATACTTCATGTTTAATGGGTTCACTCTCTACTAAGGATGATATTATGCTTAGTACTTATTGTTGTAAGTCACCATTAGAAAGTACTAAGGAACAAGGTTTGGACGAGAACTTTGAGGTACCTGGGAAAGTTTTGATGTCTAGGACACCAGTAGTTGGCTTAGAATTGCCAAAGGTTGAACTCCCCTTCTTCGATGGTAAACACCGTGATTAATTTAGGTTTGTCAAGCAATTTGAGACATTTATAGAACCTAGAGTTATTGATGATAATCTGCGCTTATTGTATTTAATCCACTATTGCAAGGGAAAGGCGAGAGATGCGATTGAAGGATGTCTTATAATGGAACCCCACGCGGGATATAAAAGGGCTAAGGCGATTCTAAAGCAGCTTTTCGGACAATCACACGTAATAGCTCGTGAAACCTTGGATGACTTGTTTAGATCTGGGAATGCTGATTACAACGACCCAGAGCAATTGTCGAATTTGGCAATTAAGATGCAGAAAGTGGCTCTGACTTTGAAACAGCTAAATTACACTGCGGAATTGAACTCCTTAGTAACATTAGAGAAAATGGTTTAGCTTTTACCTCATCGTATGCAAGTCCAGTGGGCAGAGCTGGGAATTAAATGGGACGAAGAGGAAAGAGAGCCTACATTTAATGAATTGACTGACTTTATTTTCTCTCGTGCTAGGGTAGCTAGTAGTAGATTTGGACGATTAGCTAATCGCACGAAAACAGGACATGATATGGAAGCGACTAGTTATCTGCGTGCGAGACATGGGAATTCTTCAAATGTGTTTGCACCTACCTCACGCCCGGAACTTAAGAGAGTCGTTAATTGTATTAGCAAGGTATATCCTCTTGAAGACCGAGCATGTAACCCTGATGGTTTAAAATCCCTTGATGTGTATCCTAGTGAGAAGTCGGTATCTGTAGCAGATAAGGTGGCCTTTTTGAGGATGGCAAAGAAGGAAAAAGGCAGAAAGGGTAGGCATCAAGACGGATCCGAGATATGTGATGGTAGAAGCTTCTTAACTGCTCGAAATGCAAGGAACGGTAATTTGGATTCGAGCAAACAGAGGTTGATGAGTACAGTGAATATGAATAAGGACAAAACAGGTTTGACTGTATGGAATGAAGCTTATGTTCGGAACCCTTCACGTAGGGTAAATTATTTGACACGACCTAGAGTTGATCCTAGGACAACAAGCGTAAATAGTGACACAGCACTTCATGTTGCTGAGCAATCAGGATGTCTGCGGGCTACTGTATCTAGTTCTACAGAGCATCATGATATTGAAGCGGAAGATAATAGCAGCTTAGCGCGTCCTGCTGATGTTTGTTTACAGTCAACGGATGGACGGTTGTATACTAGTCCAAGTAGTCACAGCAACATCGATAGTGTTAGTGACATTTTCGAAGTAAGTGAACGAAGCGAAACCCACTAGTTAACTCAATAAGCTTGCAACTTAAGTATGTCAATATAATATGAGGACTACGACTGGCAGGAATACAAAACGATATTTCAAAAAGTAGCACATTATCTTACGTCACTAAAAGTAATGGAATTCAGTTTTAGGGAGCTGTGATTCGGTTTTATGAGCAATTTATTATGAACCAGTAGATGACAATTAAGTCCAATTTCCTAACTTATTTAACCAACCAGTTAATAATTAGTCACTGAAATAACATATTACCTAGTGTTTTGTAATAAGCTCAAATAATTAAAATAGTTGATACATCATGATACATTTTTCTTAACCTAAATTAGATAAAACCAGAAGTTCACTCGTAAAATACCTTCCCATTTAATATAAATATTAAAATATCTTGCCTTGGGTAGTGTATATAACATCGTCACCATAAAGGGGATCAATATTGTGAGCTTCATTTAAAATCCAGACACGACTAAATTCAGATTCTGATGAAATCACAATATCAAACTTTACTGAAGGTTTAATGTGTTTACTTGTAGGAAGAAGAAGACAAACATTTAGCGATGGGCAAACCTGTAAGATAAAATTACATTAGACATAAAAAACCAACCTTACATGCAGTTTTGTAACACAACGTAGCCATATTTTTCCAAAATATGAAATCGGAAGGACTTTGTGGGATTGATAAAAACAACTTTTTATTCACAATATTGTTAACATATTTCAATAAGGATGACAACTTTTGGGAGCCCACATGAGGTGATAAAATAAGTAAGCCAGATTGGTACATATTTAAAGGCGATGGGTGGTCCTAAAAAATAAAGGCAAACTTTATACTTCTGTTGCAATTACAAACTCTATTCAAATTTATTAGATAGAATATGACTAAACTCCAGAAACCATTCTGAGTAAAATGTCATACTTAAACAGAAAAAGAAATTACTGAGTAAAAACTCGAGTCATTAAACATGTAGACTATGAGTCTAGATATCAATTGCGGTAAGTATAGATTTAGATCAAGTGTATCTACGTCAACTCACACTTGAGATGGTGGAGAAAATTTGTAGCTCAGGTGGATGATCCAGCACAGAGAACGAAACATCATCACATCACACTTGCTCAGAAAATGTGTATCAGCAAATTTTAATCAGGATTCCGTACCTGAGACTCCTGAGAAGTTTTGACCAACGATAAAACAGTATGTATATAAGTAAATTACAATATCGAAAGGAAAGAATTAGTGAATGTTTTTTTTCTATGATCAATGAACTTTTCTATTGACGCTCGCTGTTAACTTCAAAGTATTTTAATCCCAACTCGATCCTAATGATCTTAATAATTCTAATCTTCACCGCAATCATAAAAACAAAGATCAACTCACTCCTAATCCTGATGCTTAACGTACCTCACCGAACCACAGGAAAAAGCTGTTACAGCTCAAATATAGCCAGGTATCTTGTGTACTAGGGGAGCATGCAGAGTAGCGTTAGTGGGGGCTCGAAAAGAGGACAAAAGAGGCGAAATGATGACCCAGAAAGGGCAAAAATTGCACCTGTATTTAATAAGGACAGTAGTCGGCAATAATCAGTAATCGCGCAAGCTTTAAACAGAGAATCTGGAAAGCGAAACTGAGTCGAAAAATTGAAGACTTAATAGCCACATAGCTGTAACTCCTGTCTTTGGCAAGTTTGTGTACAGCTTAATGGTACCTTGTGTGCTAGAGGAGTTTCAAGAGCAGTATGAGAGGTCATTTGGAATAGGGAAGAACAAGAGCAAATGTGAGCCGACGACTCAGTAAGTACATAGAATTCACCTACTTTTAATAGAGAAAACAATCGACAACAATCAGTAGTAGCACAATCATGGGATTAAGGCAAACTGACAATCGAAATTAGAAGCTGGTAGCGTCAAATTTCGAATGCATCACAAGAATTGGGATTGACGACGCGTCTCCACAACCCAACGACCTTGAACAACTCAAGCGACTGCGTCCATACACCAACCAATATCTTTTCACAAACTAGTATAAACCAACTGATTTGTTGACGCTGAATTCTTATTCTTTCGGTACGTACAATGACGTACAATAGATAGTAGCCTAGCCAATTGACAGTTATGAATTTTTATGTCCCGTGATTTGAGTTAGTATGTTTGTTTCATGGCAGGAAGGTTTCTGGATACCAGCAGCTATCATGTTGCCAGGTCAGGGATCACTTAGCTACAATGTGGAGAATCATAGACAGAAAAGTCTAGTGCCAATAAGATTTCAGAACTAATTAAATAAATAGATAGGCTAACTAGCTGGTAGTGAAATTATGTGAGAGTATACAGGTGTTAGCAAAGATGATAATCCGTATATGTGTACGTGTTTATCAAGTCTGTTCTTGAAGCTTTCCTATAAGAGGGTTGTCACTTCGGCTAGGAGGGTATTCCAAGTAAGAACAACTCTTAGTGAGAAAAGGCATGTACCAATCTGGCTTTTTGCCATTTGATGTGCAATTTTTGAGTGTTACCTGGAGCGGCGTGGTAGTGATGCTCGTGTTGGGAGAATTCCGCGTGCGTAATATGATATATGCCATTATTAGGTCACTTCTGATTCCCCTATAACTCAGAGGGAACAGTCCCAAATTTTGGATTCTATCTTCATAAGGTTTATTCAGGTATCCTATCACCCATTTGGTTACTTGTATCTGCACTCAACACAGGACATTTATGTCTCTTGGGCAGAGAGGATGTGACGACGTTCAAAGCTTTAAGATGTGGTCATGCGTATGTTTTAAGGAGAATTAAGAACGATTTGTGGGGTTATTGCAGCAAGTTGTGTTTGGCATAAACTGAACAATTGAGTTTGTTTTGGCTACATTCTCCATGTTGTTTAAAGGTGTACAGGATCTGTATGATTAATTCGCGGAGATAGTGCTCCTAGGAAGCATAAAGAGGCGGACTTTCTTCGAAGACATAAGTTGTTTCTGTCACGTGAGACAAAATGTTCCTGAGGTGACATTGCGACTGCTAAAGTTTTAGCCCGTTGTCCATTGCCCATGCTCCTACTGATGAAAGGTCACTGTGAAGCCTGGTTGAAACCTCCTCAAGATCTTTGCGTCTTCTGTGTAGACTAGTGCTGCCAAGCTCATTTTATCAAACAAGTCATTAATAAATATTAGAAAGAGGAGTGGACCTAAGGTAGTCCCCTGTGAAACTCGTGATCTTGCGACTTGCTAGCCAACATGCATTTCACGTACCTTGGTACGAAACTTCAAGTTCCTCAGTTAGTTTCTGAGCCAAGGTAGAAGTGGATCAGTGAAGGATATCTTCGTAAACTTTGCAATTAGGAGTATGTCAGGTGCTGTGTTGAATGCTTTTGCAAGGTCAAGGAGTATTATGTAAACCAGTATTCTTTGACCGCAACAGGTTGTCCAGCTGTCCCATGCTGTAAGAAGATGGGATACACACAATCTGCCCTTCCTAAGCCTGTGATGTACTTCAAGGTGGACGTTTTTCTTGCTTGCTGATTCGCCAGTACTTACATTACCTTAAACAGTATCCGTAGCAATGTGACTGGTCTGTAACAGGTTAGGTCTTTCCTATCACCTCCTTTGAAATTTGATGAGAGAGTAGCTAGTTTCCATTCAGCTATCAGTTGCTGTGATTTCAGTTAATACCTGAACTGGTTACAAAACAGTGAAATGAGAGCTTCTGAACACTTTCACATTTACAGGGCGAATATTGATGAACATGTCTCCCATAGCCTCCAACTCTGAGATTACATCTGTTTCTCAATACCAATTAAAAGCTATGGTCGGAATCCTTCAGGAAGACATTCCACATGTAGCAAGCTCTCCTTTTTGCCCTTAACAAGCGTCCAGTCCCTCGCTTAACCCATTCTCTTCTCTTTCCAGATGCTCGACCTGTATGCTCTTCATAACGTAGGACATGTAGAATCCATTTTGAAGGCTCTGTTTTAGTAAAATCCCTCCATGTACATATTTGTAATACGTCCTTACTGACTCTTGCTTTGCTACATTTTGCTACTCTGTTTAATCCCATTTTCGGATGTAAATATTCGTATTTTGTTATAGTTTATATTTTTGTACCTTTATTGAAGTGTCTATGTTTTCTACTGAATTGTATTACGTTGTTTAAATTGATACATAATTATGGCTTCAGACATACCGGATTTGATGCCCTGGTGGGTAAATGTACATCTGGACTGTTGTTCATTGATCATCTACTGCTATTCTTCACCAATCTCATGGTCATGTGGATATGTAGAATATGCTTTTCATGGTTGGGTAATTTGCCGTAGCGTGGAAAAGGCAGGATGCAATTTGCCCCCCCCACTGACTATTCTGTTTTGGCCATGTTATACATGACTGCACCGTGGTCACTACTTCCTACTAGTGTATGTACATAAACCTCCTAGGCTACGAGCAGGTCGTTTGTTAACAAAAACCTAGGTTTCAGGGTTTTCTATCTCCGCTCCATCTATAGACGTCACACACAAAAACAGTCATTGCGGAACTTCTAGTGACTGTAATGGATCGCTTTTGAAACCAACCTCTGAACTTCATATCCATCTCTTCCAATTAACCCCTAGGTCTTGTCACGCTGGTGAATTATAAACAAGTTTTTCAGACTGAGCTGGCAAATTCTGTCGAAAATGGTCGATACAGTATTTTTACTTGTATAGTGTATTCAGTTCATGAGATCTTGATCTTCTAATCTTGTACTGCGAATTGTCCGTTGAGGACAACCAACATTAGTATGTGCCTAGTTTGGCCTTTCTCTTTTTGCCTCCGTAATCAGTGTCTCAGGTCGGGACGTGGCGCGAAAACAGACCCGATATATTTATGTTTGTTTTATATGATATTTTGGTATTCGCAGATGTTATTAAAAACGGGCAGGGTAGTTAAAATACCCTTAAAAACCTTAGTTTTTACAATATAAAAGTGACAAAGGTGGATTAAAGCATGACCGCGTCAGCTGCGCATTCACTGGCTAATTTCCTATTCAATCAGCGCCTAGCCCATACTTGGAGAGCAGGCTAGAAAATTCTCGTGTTGTTAGCTGCATGCTGATTGGCTAAATCTAATCCGGTCAGTGCTAGTCAATCACCAGTCAATCATTCCATAAGCTTCTCATGTAAAAACTATCAAGATACTTATGTTGTATCTATTTCGCCTTCGGTTTCTTACTTCTGTGGTGGAACGCTTTTACGAAGAAAATACGATTTGTGAAATATAAACATTATTGTACTCATTTTGTTTAACTATACCAAAAACACTTCTACTATTTCTTGCACGCAACTTCCTCTTCGCGTTGCTGACATTTATCTCTACTTGCTGTTCCCGATGTAATGCCTAATTTCTTTTTCAATAAAATACTCAACCATGGATTTATTTTGATATACGTGACAGGACAGTATGTAACATTTAGTGGTGAACGTAGACAATCTGGTATCTACCTGCTCACCACTAAACTTCCACTTAAACTTGATATTCGGAATATAATCTTTTCCTGTTCCACCGTGTTCTGATTTGGGGAATTTTCGAGTGTATTATTGTCAGGGCATACTAAGCAATAGGAATTAGTTGGAGAATATTAAGGGATATTTATAACAAAAAGCTTAGGACTTACTATACTTAATGGTAGAATGACAGAACTATCCGATTGATGAACACCAACTGAAATATAGTTTCCGTGGAGAAACTTACTTTAAAATTAAACGATAGATTACAGTTGAACAGGATCACCGATAACGAAAAGTTTTAGAAATATGTTCTTTAAAATTACTTTGTTCTTCTATCGGATTCTCAGAGTAATGACAAAATTAACTTATAATATGAGATAGTGAATAAAAACGATTGCCTTATTTCGGTCATGAGCGTAATTTATATGCAAGTGTGGTGGTTATTACATACGACTTGTATCACCAGTAGTATGCTATACAGTTTCCCAGAAGTTACTGTTGAAGGGAAGAATATCGGATCGAGATGTAGGGTGGGATCAGTATTTTGGAGACTAGAAAATATGTGAAACAAGGCAGTTAATCATCTGCGTCTTTCGCAAATAGAAGTCCGACAATGTGTGCATATTATGTAAGCAAACTAAGCCTCCTTAAAATAAATCTTCTATAACATCTGATAGTCACGTCTTCCTTCATTACATAGATAACTGATACCAAGCATGTCATTACTACAACTTACATTAAAACAGATGACAAGTCGACCGACTTTCTTTGCTCTTAGTTGCAAGTATTCTTTTAAACGCCCAACACTGAAATTAAATATTTGAGCACTAAGATACTGAATGGCTCAACCAATGCTTCTGGATATGCTCAAAAGATGATCAGGTCTAAGACCAACCTAGTCCGTAATAACTTTCTAATCAAGAATTTCAAAACCCAGTTGAACTGGAAGTCACCAGTGGTTAGTTGGTGTTGAGAAAAGAGCTTATAAAATAATAATTTACCCTTGCAGTCCGCTCCAACCCGTAAGGTGTAGGTTTATACGCGTCCCGCCCAGTCCAAGTCCAAAAACGATAATTCTGGGAGAGAACGGTTCTATATAAATCAAAAGGGGAAATTCAGAAAATTACCAAAACAATATTACACCTTCGAGTTCCCAATTATCATAATAGGTTCCGTTGCTGGAAGAATAAGTGCTTCCAGTCAGTTACTGCTAGAGTATCAAATCCAAATATGGCTCTAGCCATATTAAATATCAATTTTAAACAACACATATATAGTTCAAAAGGAAACATGGGAACAAGATATAGAAATACTAACAAGATACAAATGATAAAACCTCAAAATGGGATCAAATAAAACACCAAATTATAAACAGAAAGAGTCAGTCATATCATAACACAAATATATATACATGGAGGGGTTTTCCAAAAACAAAACCTTCAAAATAGATTCTACAAGCTATCTTAACCAACTACCTGTTACAGGGAAATGCGTAGTACCTCACTGAGAATCACTCCTCACAAACCAATGATGAAGGTTTGTCGAAGGAATATTCGGACATTTAAGCTTTCTACTGAAATTTTCCAGCAGATTACTCGATATTTTTGGAATGATTAGAATGCTTGTCCCTAGTATACATCACTTCGATTTCAGTCCAGCACCTGTGGGTTGACCTTCACATCGTCGGCCATATCTAAGTCAGCGAAATACTCTGACTTTACTCCATCAAAAATATAAAATGCTTCACTTCTTCAATGCCCATTGTGCGCGATAGACCTCAACTTCAATCTGAAATATTTAAACCTCTAATCCTACTCTTTCGAAAAAATTTTGGGGTTCATAACTATTCCCGTGATTTAATCTCTCGCTTTATAAAGCCCTGGAAATATGAGGAACTCATCAGACTCAGTAATAATGTAACAACTTCATAATACCATTAATTTCGAAAAAAACTACGCATCTGTTAATACTATTTTCTGTTTGGCTATCAACTTAAAATCTTGTTCTTATTAGCATTAGACTTTTCCCCTTATTATTCTCTAGAGCGAAACTAGATTATCTCCGGGACTGTGATAGCTGCTGGTATCTAGAATCTCCACAGTCCTGAAACGAACGTATTCATTCAAATCACGGGATATACAAACAAACAGCTGCAAACTAACTAGGATCGGGAAGTTGAGTGGCTACATCCCCATCCACTGGACATCGCCAAGCAGCTGGAACCGTACCGAGGAAAACAAGAATCAAGAACAAAGAAACCATTTGGTTATTACAAGCTCCAAACCAAAACATTGGCGCAAATCCACGAAGCCACTGACAACTGGATTAACATTTATTCACAAGGCCGCTGACTGAGTTGTTAAGGAAAGTGGAGTCTTACCTGTGGTGGTAAACTTCGAAACGATTCCGTGTTTCATTATCCATAGATTAACTGACAATTATTATAAGTCTGTTAGTATCTCAAATAGTTTATGTCACCGCATCAGATATTTCTCCCCATCTTACATCTAA
Organism: Schistosoma turkestanicum; assembly: GCA_944470395.2. NCBI lineage: Eukaryota > Metazoa > Platyhelminthes > Trematoda > Strigeidida > Schistosomatidae > Schistosoma > Schistosoma turkestanicum. The sequence goes on along the minus strand of OX103974.1, from coordinate 13,560,620 downwards.
AATAAACGTGTTAATACTTGCGAAAATAGCTATTCTAATCCGATAGTCCTTATGAGATGTAGCGAGAATGTATTCACAGGCACCCAGAAAATACAGGGTCGCTAAGCACACAGCTCAAGCTTATTTATAAAATGATAAAACGCCTTTGGCGAGAACAACAAAATAGCGTACCAAAATAATCCACCAACTAATGACAGTCAGGGATTTCCCAAGTGGGAAATACAGCTGAAGGTCAAGGTCGGCTTCTTTGGCGCGAAAGCATAAACTTCCAAGTTACAAAATTAGGACCTTTTTCAAGTGAGTCCTGGGTATATAACGTCCTTAACAATTTTTTGAGTTGTATCCCATAATAAGACAAAGCGATCTTCTAATTAAGCTGCAAAAGTGTTTTCTCACGTAACATCCACGCAATATCTTAAGGGCCGTTTCTAGAATTGCATTTGTAAATGTACTGAGGAGAAATGGTAAGGATAGACGATCCTGCTTATTTTGACTGTTTTATTTGAGCAATGAAGATTGACTGTTAGCCATGATCCTTTCTTTGGTATTTGCGCTCATTCTTTGAAATGTTAACAAGCTTTTCACTCTTATGGTACTATTTTGTAGTTCAAAGGTTCTAAGTACATGTACGATTTATCAGTTGACTAGGTGATTTAGATGGCCTAAGTGTCATCGCAAATAATACAATTTTATCCCCATACTTAGTAGTGGAAAGGCCTTATGATAAATTTGTAATCGACACGCCTAAGACTTGCTCCCTACGAATCAGTCTTTAACAGGTGTTAAACTTTTGGAGTATAATGGGAGTCTGTATTTTTGAAGAAATAAAGAGTAAACTTATACTCCGACTAATGTTCCATAGATTTTGTAGGCTTTTAGCAGAAAGTAAGCTTGTAACTTGAATTTTTTATTATCCTCGTAATATAAGCCGAACTGTTGCAAGTGGTCATAGTACCACCATAGACAACTACTCATTCCTAATCACTAAGGTGACTCCAACCTCACTCCAACTTATCATAAGTGAGTATGTTGACATTGATAACAAGATCATTTCATTTCTTTATGTTGAATTAACGTGAACAATTTTGTTTTTATCTCTTCGATATGCCATGGTATGGCTTCCATTATCTTGCAGATCAGAATTTTGGACCTTGGGCTAGGAGAGTGGCCCATAAGAAAGTCAGCAGCTTTGGTTTAAGCATCTAGACAGTATCCCAGCCCACTGAAACTTAACGATACGATATTTTGGTACCTTTGTACCAATGTTTATGGTTAAATAAATAATTACTGAAATGTTTTTATCAGTGTAAAACGTGATACTATATCAAAATCAACTTGCTTATATTTGGTGTTGTCAGTGCATATAGTATAGACAACAAGTAGTATTCCGTATTCATTCCATCCATTTGTTTTGTTAATGTGTCTGTCGTCCTGTTTAACTAAAAACCGTATTATTATTACTTTGTCATAGAGTTTCATAATATGGTTCAAAAACCCAGTGGTTTAAAGCCGTTGATACATACATTGGTAAGCAGTCTTTAACTATACGTCAACATCTTTAGTTCAAGTTACGATTGAATGATGTGAAATTGTTTCTAATTGGATTAGGATTCGCATTTTTATTGAATTGGATCATTACTTTATCAGGAACACCGAAATTCAAATGTTTATCAGACGGCAGCTTGGTTCGTAGCACGAAGCAATATTCCATGTTTTCTTTAAGTATGTTTCCCAAATTTTTCCTGTAACTTATCTGCTAGCTGATGTTAGTTATGCCCAAAATCTTGCCAATAAGATTAATATATACTGTTATATCCTAACGGAACCGCAAGCACATCTGACCAAAGCTTATCATGTTCAAACAACTTGGGCTCGGAGGTGTACTCGTTTCAGTTTTATTAGTTCAAAAGCGGAAAAATTAATGAAAATGCTTGGTAAGTCTCATCTTTATTTTTTTTATTTGAACATAAACATTGGTACATAGAGGTGCCAAAATATACAAACGCCACACATCACTAAATATATGTGGGCTAGGATACTGTCCGAATGCCCAAACTGAAGCTTGTTTTTCTTAGGGGGCACTCCCATAGCCCTTGGCCCAAAATTCCAATCTACAGGACTGGGACAACGTTAGAAGATACAGTCCCATGGTAGTCGGTGATCAATGACAGGTTCATACGCCACCCATCCCATAAGAGTCATGTAGCCCATGTGCACCGTCGGTTTGGAATCAGGGGTTTTCGACTCCCTTAGGTAGATCCTTCATGCCAACCAGTGCTAATGTGGTATGGCAATCTGAACTGATGTACGTATGTACGAAGTTCTACATTGTAACTGACTAACCTAGTTCAAGCACCAGACATTCGCTTTTCATCGTTTCAATTCCGTAAGCAACATCATCACCACAATAAGGCAATGAGTAGGACTTCCCTAGCAATGTCTATATAGGCGTGGTCATGTAAGAGCATTTCGAGAGGGAGAGCGGACTCTTCCTACCGTTCGCGGTATTAGCATCTGGGTCACAAAAGGGATTTTGTTGTTGTCTGAAAAATTTCGATGGTTCATTTGTAGGAAATGAAGAAGTTGTGTAATATTTTTAGTTATAGAATATTTGTATTCCACATTCTTAAAATCGTGTGTAATAGCATTTCATTTATATTGAAACATAAACCATCACTCAGAGGGTTACATTTGATCTTTGTGCATAATTGATTTATAACTATTTCGAAATCACAAGACGACCGAAGGAGTTGGTTTTCTTATAAAACCACTCCCCAAGCCTTTGATCTAAAGATCCACTTCTAAAGGCAGTACAAAACGTCAGGAGTTAGTCCCATGATAATCAATTATTAGAATAGTTCCATCCATTTTTAGTGATACAAAGGCATTCAGTGGGATTACTTTTTAAGACGAATATGTAGATCAAGCGCTTATAACTGATTTGTGCCTTAGTTTGTTGGTCGTAGTACACATTATTCAACATAACTATCTCATACTACTATCAAATTGTTTTGTTTTCAAGAAAGGTATTCAGTTCCCTATCTAATTACTTATAGCTGTTGATAGAACACAAAATTATGCTAAAAATTCATGGATTTCAATGCGTGAAACACTGCGTGCGGTACATAAACAAACATACAAAGCAGCATATTTTCTTAAAGCCGATGATTCAACTTATGTGATTATGGAGAACCTAAGAAATGCTTTAGAATACACAAATCCCCGTAAACCATTTATTATGGGTCATATCTATAAGGTTAGTCATTTAAAACTTTTATGAATTAGTTTTGAATATTAAGTGATTTTTTATTAATCCTAATATCGGTGTAAATTGTGTTCTTGCAAGTATTAAACGGTTGTCACTCGAAATGCCTTCTAGGGCGGGTAGCTATGAATCTCCTAAGCAAAAGTACCTTGATATCTACTCGAGAGTCTGAAAGGGTAAACGGTTCCTGATAAGTACTTATGACTGCAATACAGCAGTCTCTCTGGGTCCTTACCAAATGAGCATTCTGTAAGGTGTCCAAACTAATGCTGTTGAATCGGTCACTGATATCAATGAGGTTTATTATAGGCCTGCAGTTTTGTCACAACTTCCTTCCTGGTTAAGTTTTAGTTATTCTTGCATTAAGAAGCCACAACATAGTTTGTTTCATATGTATAATTAGACTATGTAAATTTCTGAGCCACCTACAACGAAAAGTCTAACTAAGTTATATCTTATAATCAGACACAAATGAACGATACCAACTCCCCGGAAAAGGATGTCAATAACTTACAATCCGATCTGGCTCGTGGACTGAATGCTGCATTAGAAAAAGCTAATCTCTCTACTATAATAAATATTACAGTGGTGATTTTAGAAGATGTAGCAACCTATTCTCAACGAGTTAATGGAAAGCATATCATCATACAGCGATGATCTGGGCCACCTAAATATGTTGTTGACGTATTGATAAGAAGGCTTTTTGGCTAGGAAGTTTGATAATGGACAACCTATAAATAAATACGGTTAAGGAATTTCATGTGTGCCCGAACAGATCTAATATGGTGATTGAGCTGGGTTGACACTTTCAGTACTAATATCTATAACTAACTGGATGCGGCAGTCGTTTTATGTGTTATATATGTGTATCAACCTGATACATTACAGTTTTCCTCCTAGCAACAAATACAGTTACACGAAAGCGTATTTTCCACAGAATCTTTTCGAAGGGTAAATATATCTGATACAAATCCCAACCTTCGTACTCTAGTTTGATCTTATGTGTAGTACCATTAGCCCTTCATGGAAGTGATATAGCTTAAATTCAAATAAACAATTAGTTGCCATAGTTCAGCTAAAAAGAAATCTAAAACTAGCCATTTTACTCTTCTCTAGAAATTCCAAATGCCATGAGCAATACATCTATAATCCATGGAAAATTTAGTCAATATTTCTCATGATAAATGTTAATAACTGATAGTCATTACCTTTTGCTAATGTATTTTCAGTTTTCTCAACTTTAACTGCACGCCGTTACTTGTATATATTGAAAATCTTAACAATTTACCTATCATATATAGAGCGTCTTATAATGAACAACTATTTAAGCTTCATCAGTCTCTTGTTTCATTCTTTGTATTATGATACTTATTGAATACAACTGTTACTTATCATCTAATTATAATGATCATTGCAACACTTGAAAATATCACTTGTATAATTTTCTGACTTTATATTTAGACGATCGTGACAATCTCTTTATTGTCAAATGTTTAAACAATACTTTATTTCATATGTAACGGTTAGTTCAAGTGTTTAAATGAACCAAGTCCATCAACGTCAAGTATTATGCATACTATTTGTTTGTGCTTATTCACAAATCTTTCATTGCCCCTTATAACTACTGAGTTGAGAGTTCGAACCCGCTTCATTTATTTCAGTTCGGGAGGTTGGGTAGTATCGTTAGGTTACATGTCGAATATATAGGTTACACAAACTGGGACTTCATAAACGAATTAGGCATAATTTAATTTTGTAGACTCAGTTGGTCAGTCATATACGACGTAGAACCTGATACTTGCAAGTCAATTCAATTTGTTACATTGCATAGAAAATAAGAGATAAAATTATCAAAACAAATCCCAGAGTATAAGTAGTTGTAGAAAATATTAGGGGTAAAAAGAAAAACGAGAGTACAAAGAAATTTTTAGGACTCTAGAACTAAAGGAGGATAACAAGTGAATCCACATGAGCCATTGTGCACGATTTTAAGCTATACTCTCCCATTAATTAATGTCTTCATATTTTAACTAGAAGTGAATCGCTTGATATCATGCTGCATTATCGTTTCAGTTTAATTTTTTAACCTTCTACTACCAACCTAGATTGTTTTGCATTACACAGATAGTACAACTTATATCAGAACATAGACTAGTTCGACTATATGGCTTATCTTTTGTTATATAATAATTTACAGTTTTAATTTTTTTTTTCATTGCTAATACTATGCTTTCACTAATCCACTTTAACATAATGTTGTGTTAAACACTAATTAATTAACTAAATTGAATCTTGCTTATGGAATCCAAGTTATAGGACACTTTAACATATATGTGTATGTTTTCAACAAAAATAGTTTAAGTTTAATAAAGCTTTTGTATTAATCTACTAAATAAATCCCTACCGTTAGGAAACGGGTACTAGGTAGAGATGGCAGATCAATTGATGAAGTATTGAAACTTCATCAGTTGAGGTGGTTGGGGCATGTGTCACGAATGCCCGACCACCGACTGCCTCGACGAGCTATGTTTTGCAGTGTAGGAGTAGGTTGGAATAAACATAGGGACGGCCAAACCAAAACATGGCACAAATCCATAAAGTCACTGACCAATGGACTGAGTCATGTTGGCAGATGTAGGCTACTTGGTTGGGGTCTGCGAGACGAAAGTTACCAATGGTTAGAGACCTTAAACGACATGTCTCAAAATCGTTTGCAATGGCTCAGGTGCATCCACTCATTGTGTTCTCTCAAATTCTAACCTCCTGAATTCCTCATGATCTCTATCTTTCTAAAGTTATCTCACTGAATTATACTTCTCGAATCATATCTTCGCTCCCTAATCTTCTCTATTACTGCTAATACTTCTACTATCTCTACCACTAAGGGATTTGAACTGACAGTCGCGTCTCTGTGTTAATGAGGTATAGCAACCTGAACTGAGGTACGTACGTACGAAGTTCTATGTTGTAACTGACTGACTGACTGACTTAACAAATCCGAAATAATTTGCGTCTCTGAAATAACATATTTACTCGTATTATCTAACTGAAATCGGATGTTGATTAGTCTTGTAATATGTATTTATCCAAGTAGTAGCTGATGGATGATTTAACTCATTCACATCATCATTACCATTATTTCTGAGTTTCGAATTGTGTTTAGTTTGAGTATTTTTTTATGGTTTTTCTGTTTGTTTTTTTTTTGGCTACGAAGATTCTATCTAGTTGACTATTTCACTTCATAATAAACTAACGCTTATTTAAGTGTCATAGTTTGATGATAAATTTACTTAAAAATTTTAACTAGTCTTTTAATTTGACGCTAGTTTTCTATCGTATTGTATGAAAGTAACCTGTCTTTCCTAACTTCAGTGTTATTTTTCTCTTTAATATTTAATTTTACAACAATCACATTAATAATTCAATTTGTAATAGTTTGGACTACTAATCCCATTATTATTTCAAACTAACTTTTAATCAACCTTGGCCGTTATATGTGCATCCTGTGTAAATCACCTCGATGTGTCAACAATGACATGATCCAAACCATTGTAAATTGAACTAAAGCCCATACCCGTTGCACAAATAAGAGTTCTAATTTGAATTTAATAAATAAGTGAATAATAACACATTGGACTTTTGAAGTTGAAGGTACTGAGTTCGAACCTCGCGATGGAAATCAACTTAAGAATTCAAGTATATCCATCTGTTAGATCCTAAATAAAACGAAATGCACAGCTTGAATTTTACTGCTAGCCACATTTCATTTATTCAATATTAATAATAATTATTATTATGCTGTTTTTTTTTCTAAAATTCGTTTTTCTTATACTTTATCTATCTACTTATTGAAGATTTCTTCAAATGAATACACTTTGTCTGGTAGTTTTGGTTATGTTCTATCAAGAGCTGCTCTTGAACTAATTGTTCTGAAAGGTTTAGACACATTGCCTGACTGTGGACCAATTCAACATGTTCGTGAAGATATTCAAATATGTGAGTTATTTTTGATTGAAAATTAGAAAGTATCATATTAAATGTTTCTAATAGTTATTTGGTTGAAATGAAATTATAATCCATAGGGCTGTTTAAGGGGGAAGCAATGACAAGTTCATACTCTTCGATTACATGAAATCTAACTAATTGGATACTGAAAAGCATACTTAACTATACAGCCCTTTCACATAATTCTAGGCACAAAGTCTGTATATTTTTAGTTACAGTTTTAAGCAATTTAAGGATACTACTTTGAAAGTTTCACATTGATCAGTTGATTACAGGTGCCCATTGCCAACTAGCATAAACTCTAAGTCCAGAATTTCCTGGTGACTACCTCCAACTACCTAGCATCTCAGTATGGTGGATTCTATGTTCAGTCAGTCAGATGCAACGTAGAACTTCGTACGTAAGTACATCAGTTCATGTTGCCATACCACATCAGCACAGAGAAGTAATTGTCAATTCAAATCTAATAGTAGTAGAGGTAAGAAGGGAATTAGAAGTAATCGGAGAGGTTAGGGTTAGAAGATACTATTCAAGAAGTATGATTCAGTGAGAAAAGTTTAGAGAGTCGGAACTAGAGGGGTTGAAGAATCCAGAAGATTAGGATTTGAGAGAACACAAAGAATAAATACAGCGGCGCCATTGCGAACGATTTTGAGCCATGTCATTCAAGGTCTCCAACCATCGATTATTATCATCTCGCAGACCCCAACCAGGTAGTCGACAATTACCGACATGGCTCAGTCCACTAGTCAATGACTTCATGGATTTCTGCCATGTTTTGGTCTGGCCGCCCCTCACTTTCTTCCAACCTACTCCTACACTACAAAACAAAGTTCGTCGAGGCAGTCGGTGGTTCGGCATACGCAAGACATATCCCAACCACCTCAACTGATGAAGTTTAACCACTTCATCGATTGACCTGCCATCCTTACCTAGTACTCGTTTCCTAACGACAGCATTGCTTACTCGGCTGTCCCACGGTATACGAGCAATGCTTCGAAGACACCTATGATCGAAAATCAGTAACCTACGAATATCTTCTACTCTCACTGGCCATGTTTCACAGCCATATAGGAGAACGGAGTGAACTGCTGCACAGTACACTCGTCCTTTGATTAGAGAACGGATATCACGCCTACGCCATAAGTGACGCAGGTTGGCAAAAGCTAATCGAGCCTTCTGTATCCGTGCTGAGATTTCGTCAGTCACCAGGCCATCGGCACTGATGAGACTCCCAAGATAAGTGAAGCGGTCTACACGCTCGACTACTTCACTCCCTATCACTAGTTCAGGTGCCGATGCAACCCAGTCTTGAAGCAACATTTTGCATTTCGAGGGGGAAAACCGCATTCCGAACATGCTTGCATTGTTGCTTAGGGTAGTCAGAAGACTCTGCATTTTGTCAGCATCTTCACCAAGTAGGACAATGTTAAGTCACTTAGACTACTTACCACATTGCATATTGGTCAATAGAATTCGGCTAGCAGTAAACAACTTGAACACATCCTTTCTACATTTTCTTAAATTAAGTTTATCTGGTTTCATTATTTTCTTCGTATACATTTGAGAAATCTAATTACATTTTAATTATTCTGTACATTTTTCATATCATCTCATGCATTCATGCATTACGTAATCACTAGCCAAACATTCAATCTGATAATTAATGAATATATTGTTATTACTCTGACTTTTGACTCCATGATTTTTTTCGAATAAGATTAAAACAACTGGTGTAAATAATAAATTTACACCAGCCCTCACATTGACAACCAATTTTTCACTCATTCCTCATTTTGCACACTTTAAACCCATCATTCATTCACACTAATGATCTCATATAAATGGCACATTCACCCTAAAATATAAAATACTATTGTTCTCTGGTATTTTTACGGTACTATTTAAAGATAGATAGAAATATAAAATATACAAGATACCTAACCAACACTGAATTTAAACTATACAACCAGCAAAATGTTCCAAAGAAAGTATACAATCAAATCTAAACTGGGCCATATAAGTTGTTAAAGGTCAAAGTGAAAAGGTGTCCTTAAAAACCGATAAACTATCTTTTGTCTATACACAAATAAATCAACTGAAATACAACACAGTCAAACACGTTAAAGCAATAGGGAAACAGTCAAGATCTTGAGGTCGAGTGGAACATAATCTAACATCGAGGAAAAGATCATATTATAGTCGAAGTACAATTGAAAAACCAAATTTATAAACAAAAGTAAAAATAATCTAATTTAAACCAACTATGACACTTATGAATGAAGATTAAGTTAATCTGTTCATTGAAACGGAGGATTATTGTTACATCGGCTTCTAAAACCCCCTCATATAACTCAAACGAACATCAAATATATTCAGCCATGGCCTATTTTCACAATCCAGTTGGGCATTCTCAATATGCAGGACCTATAACTGTCCCGATCCTGGCTACAACCTTAACGTAGTTGTCAGGCTTGCCTGTTCTGATGACCCAATCCAGATATATTAGCTGAAACTTGTTCTTTTAGGTCCTATTATTGCAGGTATGTCGGTTGAAGAACGGTATGACAGAGCAGCAATCTAATGTCGACGTTCTATTGCTAAATGTACTGGTGTTGGATAGCAGTGAGATGTTTCCCTCAGATAATCGGTAAACACAACAATGTTGCCTCTTCACGACATAAGAAAAAGGGTTCCGAATTATTGACCCTGAAAATGTCACACTTTATCATATCTCTACGGATTCCCGTCTCTGGATTTTAAGACCTTGGGATTACGAGGCTAACAAATCTAAATCCGCTCGCAATAATGCCGTTTTTAACTGGTCCCAAGCATTTATCACTTGGCCTGTGCACCCATGCTTCCAAGTCGCTAAGACCACTACTAATCCAGTTTCTTTTTCAGATCCGTCAAAAGAAATATTCTTCAGCGATTGGGGTAACTGAAACGACCGTCGACCTCATGTATTCAACAGCATTGAAGATCATATTGTTCACATTAACTGTTCGCAAAAACAGGTCGCTTAAGGCTAGTCAGCACTTTGAAGATGACAATTCTTACAAACATCTCCTTTAGCACTCAAGTATTCAATAAGTTTTCTGACTAAAGTCACTGCTCTGAATGATCTCATTCAATCTGAGTAATGAAACCAAAAACGGAGAATGCTCATGCTTTGGCTATAGCAGATAATTGCTTAAATTCGTTATCTTTGGGTACATCGTCCAAATTTTCAGCAGGAATAATCGAATTTTGGTCTCTTTAGAAGACTGCGCCTTCAAACCAGTCTTTGAGATCGATGTTTCTCTGTACGCCTGGTGAAATCTAATCTGAATTTGTTCGACCTTTATACAATACCATTGATCGATTCATGGGTACTGATAAATCACGGCTAGTTAATTTACTACAAACGAGCTCTGTTTTCATGCTGTAACGCATAAATCCAACACACCGCATAGATATGCTTAAAATGCTAAGAGACTGATCCCGACTGCGCCTTGCACATTCTTTGTAAAACCTGTTTGGCTAGAAGACAGGTTGGATCTACAAGATTTGATGTGTTAAACCGAGACAAAACAGCTGACAACATTCCTTACCTGGTTAATGGCTTTTCGAATGGATCAAAGCGAGACTTGGGAATAGCCTGCTTATTGTCCCATTTCAAGTGTGAAATTCGGTGAATAACAGTATAACACACAATATCAATAGTAAATCTCTTCCTACTTAAGGTGTGTAGCCTTCACTTTTTCCAAACAAAACGTCCGCTTCCTCAGTCTGAAGCCTCCTCTTAACATCAATTTGTTAATTTGTACAACAAATCCCTTTTGTTGTTCAGGAGTCAAGAAAATTGTCAAACAGTCATCCATGAAAAACTACTTTTCACCACTCCCAGGGCAAAGTTATCAAAGTCATCAGGGAATTGTTGAGTCGTCCTACTGATGGCAACGTTTGTGCTAAACGTAGATAATGCTGCCCAAAATAGGGGAGATCATGTGAAATCAAACAATCTCTATTGACAGGTCACCATCTTCCCACGAGAGAGACCACACTACCCCTCTATAGGATTCAGGTACCTTAATCTGCATGGATATTTCTTCAACACAGTCGGAAGTGGCTACCGGCTCCTTACGGAAACATAAAAATATGCTTACTAAGTTGGCAGACGTATCAAATAAGTCAAAATCGTCCACTTATTCGCATACTCATAATGTAGTTTTTTGTGTATATCGACTGTACTCAAGTTTTTAGACCCTTTTGGGCATATTTGACCACTACAGCTTGAGTTTTCAATGCTTTCAACACATCAGAATAAGTTAGTTATGGTCACGCTGAACAAAATTATAGTTAAACTTTGGGATGGCTCTTCTTAAACACAAGAAATTCCTTTTGATGTATATTCATACCACAGCTCTAAGATTAATAGTACTAGTCGTTGTAGTAGTGTTGTTTATTCTGATTCAATTGTTTTTGATCTAAAAGAGCGTCGACAAGAGCCAGAATTAGTAGAACAAAGAAATTCTCATCGTAAGAATTTGGCTCATGGTTCGAATGGGCTTAAAGGTGAGAAACCAGTCTGAGAGCAAGGGAAAGACGGTCGAATTAAAAATAGTTTCAATTTGAGAATTCAGCCCAAAACATGGCCTAGTAAAAGCAACCACAAAAAGATGTTTTTAATTCAACATTGTTCTCAATAGTAGTTGCACATAAATTATCAAAAGTTGAACTAGATTATTTTAATAGACAACCGACGTCTTATTTGAAATGTATGCGTCAGTTTAATACATATATCGCCTCGAAAGTGATTACTAATGGGCAACGTCTCTCATGTCTTATGCATTATTGTAAAAGCGAATTCAGAACACAGATTGATGTAATGTGTGATGTTAACTCCGTTGCCAGTTATCATGAAAAATATTCAAGAAGTTTTTTGGTCATGATCGTATTGATACATATGAAATGCTTAATAGTTTGGTTGATGGGATGGATTTAAATTACAGTGATGCAAATGCATTGTCGAGTTTGGCCATAAAGATCGAGAAGTACGCTATTATTTTTAAACCAGATGAATTATAATATGGACTTATAGAGGTCATTGTCAAATTCTCGCCTCAATCGATGTTAGTTAGGTAAGCAGAATGATCGAGAACCGACATTTGCAGAACTCACTAGGTTTATCTCGTCTCAAGCTATTAGTAGCTCTTAGTCGACCTGGCCAAGTAGCCGCCTGTAGTAAATAGGGGCCTGATTGCAAAGTAAACTGTCTTATACGAGCACTTCGAACCTCAAATGTTTTCTGTTACCCTGAGCCGTCATGCATACTATGCTCAAATGATCACAAACAATAATGAAATGTCTTCCTTCATTTGTCTTAAGTAAAATCACAGATTCAGTGAATTTTAAGTCAATAAACCGTTGCAGTTATTTATAGAGTCTAGCACTATTCGTTGTTCCTCCACAATGGCATTGCCATCATAACGAGATAGAGAGAAACCAAAGCAGTCATTGCAGTATCAACCAATCAGCGTTAGTTGTGCAAATATTCGACACCCGCAACGATAAAAATATCACTTCAATTTCAATTAGGTTCCACTTTTATAGGAACAAATCAATTATCAACACTGAACTTGTGCAATTAATTATTAATTGTCTATATAATAGTAACAGTACAATATGAATTCTATCGATGAAAAGATAATCTCATATATTTAGTTCTTATCTAATCTGTTTAATTTTTATGCTGTTTTACGTGTATGGCTGTTTTACAATAAAAAAAAATTGTCCTCTTAATTTTTCAGCTAAATGTGCCAAAGCATTAGGCATAGAATTGAAGGATAGTATTGATATGTTTGGTATGTCACGGTTCAGTAACGTCAGTATCAACAATCTTTTTGGTACATTTAATAATAACAATAATACTAGTGCAACAGTTCGATGGAATCCAAGAGAAACAGATTATACACAAGCAGTGTATAATTTGAAGAAAGTAAGTGTTAATAGTGTACATTAAATAGTTTTTTCTTCCTATCTATAAGTTAGATATCAATATTGGGTTCATGAAATTGTAGAATTTTACTATGATTACAAGCCAGTCTAAGTTAGACAACTAACCATGTCAAGTGTGACGAAGAAGGTATCCATCGAAGACAATGAAAGATGATCGCTTAATGTCATGCATGGATTAGTTAGACTTGGACGTTCGAAAAATTGTGCCCCAGCTCAATGGTTTAGTAGTTTTGCGTTCACACATGAGATCGACGATCTTTGGGTTCTGTCACCAGCAGTGGAGTCATGGAAGCACTTTGCTGAGGATGGTTGTCTAACTTCGATCGACTGGTTCTCGCTACTATGATTACAGTATATGTCTAGAAAAAAACTAAATTTTTAATCATACATCATGTCGCTTGTAAGTCTGACAAATACACTTAAAAGAAAATTGCAAAACTGCATCTACGATGTTTTATTTAATATAATAACCATTAGTTTTCTTACAGTTGATGTCATTTATTAGAATTGGAGCATAACGACTTGGTCGTGTAAAGTTGTAGCACCTCACCACTCATTCATTGTACTTCAATGATTAGTCGTTTAAATTATTCGATAACAGTATCGATTATTGTACGTTTGATTGTGTGTGTTCATGCTTACTTGCTTATTACATGTCTAGCTTATTACTGCCTGACTATAAATACTTAACCATTCTTCCGCATTGGGAGAGTGGACTCACTCACCTCCAATACGCCTCATCTCGCTTATACACTTTCCGTTCTCATGTCTGTCTACATAGATAAATGCATAAAATAAATTAATCTGCAACACTGTATTTGGCTTCTTACTACCACAGTTGCACGAATGGGGTTTGCCTAACTATGATGTACGGAAATGGATAAGAAGATTTGTTTTATTGCACGCTGGAGTCCAGTTTTGAGCCGCTAAAATGTCATTGAAGCTTCAACTCATACTATCCTCTTTATTTATTTGGAATCTACTACCTGGTAATGATATCACCAGCACCCACACTAAAAGCGTAGCTCAAACTTGTGTACATAAATCTGTACTTGATAATTGAGTAATTGCCAGTTTATTCAAATTAGATAAGATAATTGATTTACACAGTAGTAGAAGCAAGTCTTCATACTATCGAGAGTTATTTATGTGTGTTAAGCAGTAACTAAACATCTCTATATAAGTATATCTTATTTTAATTGAATCTCTGTATTCTATTGTCAGTCAGTCAGTCAGTTACAACGTAGAACTTCGTACATTAGTACATAAGTTCACGTTGCCATACCGCATCAGTACAGAGACGCAACTGTCAGTTAAAATCCAATAGTGGTAGAGATAGTAGAAGTATTAGCAGTAATGGAGAAGATTGGGTTTCCAAGACATGATTCAAGAAGTATAATTCAGTGAAATAACTTTCTGAAAGAGAAAGATGGAGATGATGAGGAATTCAGAAGGTTAGAATTTGAGAGAACATAAAGAGTGGATGCACCTGCGCTGTTGCAAACGATTTTGAGCCATGTCGTTTAAAATCTCTAACCATCGGTGACTTTCGTCTTGCGGACCCCAACCAGGTAACCTACATCTACCAACATGACTCAGTCCATTGGTCAGTGACTTCATACATTTGTGTCATGTTTTCGTTTGGCCTTCCCTAGCTTTCTTCCAAACTACTCCTACACCACAAAACATAGCTCATCGAGGCAGTCGGTGGTCGAGAATACGTGACACATGTTCCCAACCACCTCAACTGATGTAGTTTCATCACTTCATCAATTGATCTGCCATCTCTACTTAGTACTCGTTTTTCTCTTAATACTCACTCGTTTATTATCAACATGCTGATTTCATTCAAGCTTAAGTCAAGACATCATTTCATCATTAATGTCTTGATTTATCAATTCTCTTTAATAATAATAATCATAATACTTACTGTTTTAATTTACTTTTCTTTTAACTTCTCTTTCATATTCATTAAAATTGAATCAAGTTACCGGCAAGTCCATTGTTAATTAGTTTCGGTGGTTTAATGCCAGTAAAAATGTACACATTAGAATATTTAATTTATCATCTTCGACCAATTGGAATAACGCATAAAATTGTACAACATTTACCTTATTCTCATCATTAACTAGAAAATAAATCGTGTATCCATCAATCAATCAATCAATCATTCAGCAGTGTATCATCATATTTTTATTGATTTATTGATTTATTCATACTATTGTTGTCTCAGTGATTTTTTCTCATCATTTGCATAATATGTAATATATCTGTGATAATAATAATAATAATAATAATAATTTATGTTTTGATCCATTTTGACTATTTGTTCCTTTTTTTATCATCATCATATACGATGAACACAAACGCTTACAACCACATATCACCATTTTCAACAGATCATTTCAATTGTTAATATTTAACATCATTTTGAACTTGATATACTGCTTGATTACTGCTCATCTGCCTTAAATTCTGTTACGTTTTTGTTTTATTCATTGAAACATTGATCAATGATGCAAGATGTGTATTCGTTTACATTTTATTATCTGTTCAACTTATGCCATAAATGATGCTTAAAACTTCGTTTTATTTTTTAAATGGTTAGTGACTAGGTCATTTGGATATAATGCAGACTCATGTGTTGTTGTTTGGCTTCATTGTGTCACTATTTCTAATTTCATCTCCGCTTAAAAAACAAGTTACAACAGAAAGAATATGTCAAAGAAGTACTTCTGATTGAAGCAATTATAAATTATGGCAAACTGTCATCAAGATTACCGATGCTAAGTGTAGTGTTCGTTACGACCACTATCCAAGTGATTGGCAGAAATCCATGAAGTCACTGACAACAGGGATTGAGTCATGTTGGTAGGTGTCGACTACCTGCTTTTGGGGGTCTACCTATCTACTTTTGAACTAACGACAACTTGACTTTTGTTATGAGTGCAAAGTATTTTCGGTACCTGATAACAGATAATATCTATTTGGAATTTTATATACTATATATATATATATTGATCTTTGATTACTGAGCAACTATCTTGAATTCTGTTACATGTTTTTGTCTTATTAATTGAAACATTGATCAATGCACTTTATTATCTGTTCAACTTGTGCCATAAATAATGCTTAAAACTTCGTTTTTTTTCTTAGATTAAACTCACAAATATTATTATTATTATTATTATTATTATTGATTTTTACGTAAATCTTGTAATTATTGCATTTTTCTTTTCTTCCTTTATTCTCGTCTAGTTTTGATTGATTTATTTATTGATAATAAGGAATTTTGTACTAAATTCTTGTATCTATAAAACTTTAATATGACTGTAGAATAAAGAGTTGACAATAAATAAAATTGTAAAACTTTGCAAATCGACTCTCTAGCAATACACTATCTACTTTCCTACTATGTATTTCATGAAGTATTTTAATTTATAATGTGTAAATTGTAAATCTTTAATTGAACCCGCCAACTGTGACAATATACCTATCAACTTTATTGTTAAACAAACAGTTGTTAATTAATCATAGACCTTGTTGTAAATTGTCAGAAAGAAATGAAAATATAACTCAATTATTTAATTATGCTTGTTAGAGAGTGTAGGTTTTGTTTGCTAGTGTTGTAAATTGTGTGCGTACGTTCAGGTTTTGTTGGGGATGTTAGATCGCCAGAACTCGCTTGATAAATATCTATTTTTGATTTACTTCATAGGCCGATGAGTTGACCTTGAGATCACATTTCCCACCAGGAGGATCCTTGGTTGTGATTGGTCACTGTGTCATTTTAGTGTGCTATTTTCGTGACTGTCTCAAGGACGTCTCTATGGCGTATAAATAAACGCAATTTGAGTGCTTGGATTCATTGTGTGCTTGCTAGGTGTTTGTAGAATACACTTTCTACGCTATATCAAGACCTCTTGCTGGTACAGTTGGAACAATCGGATCACAGTAGCCTACCTGGACGCTGGTTCATTGTTTTGATCTCGTTATTCGACTAATGTGAACTCGTAATAGTTTTAAGCAAACGTAGACACGAGCATGACAGGTTTTTGGTTAATTCATGTTAAGTACTGTTCAGTGTACTGTATTCAAATTTCGGCTATTAATCAATCTAACTAGTCAATTTTATGAGACATTTTTTTTCATTTTCAAGAGGATCGAAAAAACAACGTCAAGAATAAGCATTCGATGCGTGCATTAATCTTTATCTATGATCTTAATTCCATTTCGTTACATCGAACTATACAGTACCATTACAATTAACAGTGTTTTCTTCACAACAAGCAATCGTCTCAGGATTTTGTCCAGTTATAATAAAATCCGTTCGAGAACTCCTCGAAAAGGCTGGAAACCTGTTACGTATGCACGTAAATACGTCATTGGATATGCTTGAATTATTACGAGTTTACCTTAGTCGGAAAAAGAGAGCGAGGATCCGGCGACACGACAGGCAACTCTAATCCGAGCGTCCCAACCCCCATTGAGTAAATGAAGTAGAACCTGTATTCTACAAACATCCAGAAAGTACGAGGTCCGAGCCCAGGAGAGAATCAGGATCCCGGACTAGACATCCGGGTCCTGGTCCGGCTCATAAAACGTTACAGATAATGCGTATTTATACATTTTGGTCGAGTAGGAAACAGCATCGAAGTCTGTGACATTGACAGTTGGGACGACTAATGGGAAACAACATTTGAAGTGACACTGATAGTCAGGACGACAAATAGAACTAGACTTACCAACAATTATCTCAGGATATTGGATGAATATCCTAACAGTTACCCACCGAACACAATGGATAAAGGCGAGCGATTTTGTGGGTTGGTTGAAGTTAGACATTAGCAGCGTTGGCTGTCGGCTCAGTGGTCTAGATGTTAAGCGTTCGTGCGCGAAATTGTAGGTTGGATTCCTGCTTTTGGGGTAGTGGACGCGTAATTTTACTTTCAACTGAATATTACTAAACATGATATAACAATAAATAAATCCCCAGAATAAGTAGTTTTGTAAGTCTTCGACATTTTTGACGGACACACTGGAGTTGAAGACGCATGGTCACGAATTCGCACCAGATCTATGTGGGGTAGGCCATGTAACGCATCAACTAGCAAGCTCAGTTCACTCACTTCTCTACATCCAAACCATCAGTCAAATATACCCTCGATGCACCTTATTTCTGATTTGACTTGGCTTTGGATATCCTCGACCGTAAATGTGTTACGGACAAAGCGTTGTCTAACTATGAATATATGTAATACCCTCATTGATATTCATTATTTTTCTTTTCAAAAAAAAAAATAATTTGGATTGTTTAATGATAATGCGATTCAGTGATTATGTGAAATTTTCTGTAGTGAATTTTGTTCCGACTATACTAGGTCTGAGATCTAATGATAATGGTTGGTGATCCTTGGGATTGAATCAAATAAAAAATCAAGTATTTAGTGCTGTCCATCAATTTATTTGATTCAAATAGCCTTTGAAAACATATAGGGGCACTGGAAAGCTTTTCATAATCTTTTGATCACTGTATATCTATGAACCTATTGTGAATTTAACCTAGGACTTTCAGCTCCCTCAGTGATCAGAATATTTTTGGATCGCTGTGTTTTCAACTTAAGTCAATTTGTGTGACCGTCATCCTTCTCAACATTAACATAATCGATCATTGTCTCTCATTAAAAATTTTTTCTTAAAGCTAGTCACTTATGGACATGACAGTTATAATTTAAAGATTTTGTAAACTATTTAAGATTAGTTTTCACAACGGTTTCATCCCACAGTAGGATCCTAAGTGCGTACTTCATGAAGAAATCCAACACCAAAACGAAACAACTACTCAATACCTCTTGGTTTTTAGTGTCTTCTCAATTTTCCTGCTACAATAAACGCCAAATTCAACTTTTATAAAGTTCCACAAATCTTCTACGATATTAGTTATTCGATTTTAGGCAGACCTCATAAGCCACAATATATTTCCATATCAATAATCTAATAAAAATATTTACCACTTAGATTTCTATAATTTGTTTTATTAAACTGGAAATTTACTCTCAAATAAAATTTAGTAATCATTGAAAATTTAATCATAATATTGATTAGTAAAAGATCAGAATGTAAATTTAAAACTTTACTATTGATAAGTTTAGCTCAAATTCTATTTATTTTTTTTTAAAAATTTCTTTTCAAATAAAACAATTAAAGATAACACTCAATTAAACATGGTAATTTTGTCATAACTTTGCAATAATCAGTACAAAGTTTATATTTTTTTGTTGCTCTATTGATTATTTTCATCATACACAATAACATGTATCATAGTTTACAATATCAGTAAATTTGTCAAAAGCTTATTAGTTTATTTCAATACCTATTCGTATAATAATATTGTACGTCAGATAAGTTGAAATCGATCTTGTATGGATTGTAGGTGTAGAGAGTTGATCACCAATGATGAGATTAGAACTATCATGAAACAGCTGTTCAGTTTCTTTAGTTGTTCAATAACACTCCAGCTTACGTCAATTCAAGGTGAGAGCTATTTTTAAATCATAGTTTTATAGTTCCGCTTTTCAAAATAGAGTAAGATCGTCAGTGGAGTTCAAGATCTCAATGAAATTCAACATCCTTCTCACTGGCAGTCATCATATGCTCACTAGTGACTAGCTTAGAGATGGAATTCACAGAGATCTAGTGAGGGGTCGTGTCTAGTTACCCACCGAAGACAAAGAAAGATGGTAGCAAATTTTCGTGGATTGCTTGAAGTTAGACATTAGCACTGTTGAACACCATCTCCGTGGTCTAGGAGTTAAGCGTTTATACGCGAGATCAGAGGTCCTGAGTTTGATTCCAGAGTTTGGGGTTGTGTGTGAGCATTTTTGAGGAGTCTCATATTATGATGAAACGGCCGTCCATTGCTACTAGGTTTTTAATAATCGTCAACTTAGATTGATTCATAATACCTAGATGGTAAAATCAACTGAAAAACCAATGAAAATGAATTGAACGAAGATATTATGTTTGAGATTGTTGAAACGACTCTCAAGAACCGGAAGAGATTCTCCATCAAGTCAAAGCTCAATAGAACTTCTAGAAGGTCGATGTGGCATGCAGTGATTGGACAATTGTGTAACATCGCTGTTTGTGAAGCGGACTTTTCAAATGGTACTTTCACTCTATACAAAAACACAAATACAAATGATTTCCCTGTACATTTTCGGGATGAACATTTTGCTCCGTTTTTTCCGGATTTTGATTTACGACCTGAGGGGCTGTTCTCGTTTTAGTGTCAAAGGTTATACTCAGTTTTAGATGTATCAATTATCACTCAGATCACTCAGAATAATTTATAACCGTTCAAAAAAAATATTTCTACCGATATAAATAAACTTTTCTAATCGCGAATGTCACATCAAAATAAAGAAGAAATATTTTGCATTTCAGTAAGGTGAACAAAGATATTTCTTGTTACCAATATAATAATTTTCATGATTTGAGTGATAAAAAGAGTGTGACAAAAATGATAGATACATTTTAGTAATTAATTTTTGTTACTCATAAGTAGTTAACGAAAAATACTGAATATTTTCCGATTATTCGTTTTACCGATCTGAGTGTTTGACAAGCATATATAATCCGGCTACGACACTTACAGTATAGTGATAACAATCTAGCGATCATACCATATGTAGTAATAGTGTGGTGCGAGCTACTTATAAGTAGTATATGACGTGAGTGTCAGCGTAATGTCTGGCAGCAGAAGATGGGGGAAGATCAAGAAAGGAAGAGTTAGAACACAATGGAATTTGTATGAAACGCATGAATAGTGACAATGGATTGGTGTTTTGCTACAGGAACAGTCCAGTTCGAGATGATGGACTGATATTTTGCAAATTAACGATTTACGATATGGTTTTCCGATTTTACTGAGTAACTCTGTAAGTTTCGTTAAATACGATTCGGTTGCCCCACCTGTGTTCTCATTCACTACAATAGTAATCATAAAACTAATGAGGTAGAAGAAATACACTTAATATAGGTCTGTTGTTGAGATTACTAAATTTCATATTCACCATTACGGTGAGGTCCAGATATGTTTAGTGTGAGGTAGTTATTAGAATGAGATTATATGATATTGAGAATTAACTGTAGTTAGGAATGTAGGCCTCTGGATGCTCCTAATTACTTGCCGGTAAACGTGAAGGTCCTGCTAGTGGCATACTAGGACGTGCAAGATATCCAGCTCTCCCTGACTTTCATTGGTCGCATAACTAAGATCAGTTCGTTGTATAAACGACAGAGAACTACTTTTCTAAATTAATTTGCCTCAGTATGTGTCGATATTGAAAATACAATAAGTGCTATGTTATTATCAAATGAACAGGTTCAGGAATATGCAGATTAAATACGAAAATATAAAATAATATTCCTCAATAAACTACCCACAATAGTATATCCGTCAAACTTCTGGCTCGTATATGTACCAGCTGTGTAGAATTTTCAACATATTTGACCGCATTATCCTTGTTCCAAACAACTGATCCTGTGAATTAATCACCTGTTGTACCTACCTGCCTAATACGAATCTTAATCCTCTAAAATATCAGAAGATACATCATGGAAGGCAGTAAATTTTCCTTTTTTAGATGCTTAGGCAAAAGAAAGATAATTACTTCGTAAGTCACGTGTCTAGTACATATGCTAGAGGGAAACAGTCTGAGTGTCGGAACTACTCGAATACGTTTGAGGATAAAGATTAATATGTACTGATGACTGTCTAAAAGCTTTAAGCACATTTTTCAATACTTGAATGTACATATAAGAATGGCAAGAATTTCTTGAAGTAGTGTATATTTTAATTTGAGAATTATCTAGTACAAATAAATATATTGTGCCAAATTAAGTGTTCTACCATTAGCATATGATTAATTTAAAAAGAGGAAACCTTTAACGTTGTATATAATTCTCTCATTCAATACAGTATATGCATAAGTCATATCTCCAATAATTCTGGTCATTTCTTGCTCTTTACTTGTACAGCAGAATCGAAAAAAGGACTGTCTTTCTTTATTACTGATATGATGATCCTTTGAATGCGAATTTCTGTACTAAATTCTTGCTTATATTTTACAAATGTTTTTATACTACTAACTCAGCAGTAGTACTGTGCGTCATCTCATCGCAATTAATGGATGTACACCTGTTGGCTTGTGGAAGCTTCCGTGAAATAAAAGATGATTTCTTTACCATTACAAATGTATTGAATCACATTTAAAAAAATTTTATTGTGCCTCTAGAAACTCCCGGTTTCAATGTAATTCTCAATATAAATATCTCGCAGATTGAGACGAAATTTGCATGGTGAACGAAGTGGATGAAGATTATCAAATGAAACTATTGCAAACGAAATACTGACGAGGAGAAATTGATTCACAATATTGTGTTCGCGACTTAGAGCCGCAATTTGTGTATGAT
>OX103974.1:13514103-13537378 GCA_944470395.2 Schistosoma turkestanicum | reverse complement strand
TATATATATAATTATCATATCCTTGTGTCCTCACACATAATAAATGTGTCTAGTTTAATGAGTGAATGCATAAAATCTGAGTAGTTGTTACATTCCTTTACCGACTAAAAAAAATTACAAATCACATACATAATTATCATGTGATTTAAAATATGAAGTTGTACACAAATATGATCTGATCATATCAATATTTATATGAGAAAAAAATTATTTCTACTAAATTATTAGTCAATGAATGTATCGGAATGGACTGCTAGGACAGATAAAGAAAAACACTACTATGATCGATAAACAAACATAAACACACATTTACGTGCATTACACAAATTCTATTCAATATTCAATATATAAATACTTTGAAAGTCTAAGTATCCATCTTGGTGATGATGCGCAGAAAGATGAATAGTCATCATCATCATCATCATATTTAATCATATCCATTAAGGTCATTATCACAATAAAACACAACAAAAATAACCTGCTGCGTTTAACTTACATTAAACAGTTTTGTAAATTTCATTATGGTTTTCTAAAAACATTTGAATATATTGAATATTATTAGTTGAATAGATAGGATGTGGGAGTATGTGTTATGTCCTCCTATTGAACACTATTGACAAGTGATCATGCAGTATGAGAAATCGATACGAATTATACTACTACTATTATTAGTATTAGTATTGATTAATATAAGAATAGGAATATTGTTTTTACAGATAACGGTTATCACTGATGAGAAGGTAGGAATTTGCAAAACAATGGTAGTTCTCCTACAATTAAAGAATATCTAGGATTAGGATCAAATGTCAGCCGACACTAAAATCAGAATTTTCAACACAAACGTTATGACAGCTCGATTTTATGAGGAACTAATACAAACAACCTTTAACAAAGTTCAGATATTTATAGACTGTTGTCTACTCATGATACTTTAGGTCAGTTGGTCAGATATCATCAGTAATAACCTACTCAAGCATAAGATAAAGCAGCTGCCAATTGATGAGAAAATTAAGAAAAGATGCTCGAGCACAGACCAGAGTTGGTTAGTCAGTGACCTAAGCTTCGTAAGAGATATCATAAAAGTTTATCCTAGATTAATATCATTTATAATATCATTGAAAACTGTTTCGTTTTAGCACAAGACTTGACATCAACACACACGGTCTAACTATGGATCGAACTGTAAATATTCAAATCCATGTCTATGAGAGCATACAACTGTGGTGCGAGCTGCTTATAAGTAGTATATGACGTGAGTGTCAACGTAATGTCTGGAAGCAGAAGATGGGGGAAGATCAAGAAAGGAAGAGTTAGAACACAATGGAATTTGTATGAAACGCATGAATAGTGACAATGGATTGATGTTTTGCAAATTAACGATTTATGATATGGTTTTCCTATTTTACTGAGTAACTCTGTAATTTTCGTTAATTTCAATTCGGTTGTCCCACCTGTGTTTTCCTTCACTACACCACTAGCAGGGAAACCTATAGTGCGACGATAAAAAGTGTAAAGCATCATTTCGACTCAAATCAATCAAGTCCGTGTTCACCACATCACATATGTACACCGTTACTTGTTAGTTAAAAATGACAAATACCCTTGAATGTGGCCATTAGTGAAGGGTTCAAAGAAATTACATCTCTTTTGATCTCGTTTCGAAAATTCTAGATATTACACTCTTGTTGAACACTCAAAAATAGTATAAATAAACTTATACACTGATATTTAGAAATGTGAAATGATTTCACCCGTCAAACATTGTATCAGACTCTCTAGTAATACTTGTTAGAATGAATCAATTTAGTGATTGTTTTGATCAAATTCAATAATAATATGAAGTTAGTAGTGATCTTGTACGCTTGAACTTGTACTCGGTTCAGATAAAAAAATTCTCAATATTAACATGGATGTTTATGTTACAAACAGAAAAATTTAGATTCAAACAGTAGTTTAAAAGTGTTACAATTGTTATCTTAGAGAGTATGAAAAACATTATTATTATTATTATTATTATTATTATATCCCTACTATTGTTAAAGTAAAATAAACACATTGAAAATGATTAGTAATCATAATGTGATAATGAAAACAAACAGTGCTAATCGGATAATCTCTCTCTCTCTCTCTCTCTGACAAGTAAGATTTCGCATAAACTAGAATGAAACACATCTATCTATCCAGGTGTATGGACGTTATTTTTTTTTCTGATTACAAAATTGTTTTCAAACTGAACAAAATTCTCAAACTGTTTTAATGAAATTGTTACATTCTACAACTTCTATTTTTTACACATTGTTGATGTTTGATTAGAAAAATACCCAACACTGAATGACTATTCTAGACATAATTGTATACTAGACACAAAGATTTGAGTGTTGTACTTCCCTTCCACTTCTTAATTAATACTGAAACAAGTATTTGTTACAAGTTATAGTTCAATCCTATTTTTGACTGTCATCTTATCAAATTCATGGCCTGACCAATTCAATTTGTGACAGATATGTTGTCCTCCGTTTGGAATCATGTTAAAATAGGTCGTTTTTCCAAACCAAAATAAAATCGTATATTTCAACACACAACATTAACTAGTGTTAACAACACAATACTTATCTCTCTCTCTCTCTCTCTCTCACTCACGCTCTTTATTATGGGCTTGACTTACTGATTCACATATATTTTCTCGTGAGGTATATATGTGGAATATGACATGACAGTACAATTATTACATGCAGCATAACGCATGTAGGTGAACTGCACATACGATAATGAAATTAAGATATTTCATACAAACTATGACAGGAGCCTAGATGATGAGACAAAGGGAGAATAAACGAATATCTCCATTATGTAATTAATTAGTCATTCATTAGCAAAGCTGTAAAACACAACTGAATTTATCAACAGCTATTCTTTGTCATTACAATGTAATTTTACCATGAAGTTTGTTATGTGATTCGTTAAATTGATTTTGATTGTTACAATGAGAGTGAAAGTGTGGTTTGCACTCATAATATTAGTACTGAAATTAGCTATTTCAAAGTTGTTGATTGTTGGTAATATTTTCAGCGATAATAATATGAGGACTATTTGTGAATTTTTTGCACATTGAAATCATCAATCAATCACTGGAAGACCACAATTAGAAACCTGGAAACACTGGACAGCCGTTTCGTCCTGGTATGGTACTCATTAGTAATACGCATCCACGACTCCTGCACCTCGCAGGATTTGCCCTAGGACCTTCGGTCTAACCTCCGGACCACTGGGGCCTGCATCCAACGGTGTTAACGTCTAACTCTGATCAATCTAGGGATTTCGCGCGAACTCACTCATCTGTCTTCGGTAGTTAGGCGTTCGAGCGCAATACCAAAGGTCCTAGATTCAAATCCTACGAGTAGCAGGAGTCGTGAGTACGCACTACTGATGAGTCCCATTACCAGGACGAAGCAAACGTCCAGTGCTTCCAGGTTTCTAATGATGGTCCAACATGGATTGATTAATGATTTGAATGTGTGAAAACACTAATCTCCGTAACTCTAATTGAAAAAAGAATATTTGTGAATTGTCAGTTTCAGTACTTTAGTTTATTGAAAGGAGTAAAAAACGAGAATTTGATCGTACTTCAAATCATTCACAATTAAATTTACATGACTGATATTGAATGTTGGTATTCCAGTGGAAATTCATTTTCATAGATCATTAATTGTCATCAATATGAGAGGTTATTTTTAAAGAACAAAATTTCATTTGATAATCTACAGGCACTTAAACCAATGGTGAGTGGATTTGACAATTACCATTGGAAACAAGCAAATAGGATTGAAGCGTATTGAGTTTGGGTAATATCACTTATTGTCTTCAAACATAGATTGCAATCAATATGTGGGCAGTAATCTACTAACATAGCTCAACAATAGCATTTAATAATTTTTTTTATATGCTGACTCTCAAAACTTTTATAGGAAATCACGAAGTACCGATGAAATTCATGCTTGAAAACTAAAATATCATTTTCGAGTCCATCTGTATAAAATGAATGTAGTGTAAGGAAAAAAACTGTTGATCATGAAATAAGTTGCATAACAGCAATACAAAATGATTCTATTCACAGCTATATGACACAAAACATTGATTTATATGAATAAAACTGTGTTAAATTTTCACATTTCATTGGTAATTGAAGAATACTCATTCAAAAATAAACGCACCACAACTTGCTTAAATAATCTATTTTAATTATTTTTTAATTAGAATGATCGTTGGTATCTTCGGATTAATCGTTTCGATGTAAATGTATGTTGATTGGTTGAACTTTATTTCAAATAAGGGTAAATGTGTAGTATAGACATAAGTTAGAATTATGAGTGTGACTCAGAGTTTTGCTCAGAAAACAAATGTCACGAATGAGGAGCAGTAGAAACGCTTTTGTACAGTATCCAGTATGTGTAAAACGAAAGTGGAAAATGATTTTGTGCACCCGTAAGGTTAAAATCATACTACTGAACATATCAGATGCCTGATTCTTTCTCTAAATATTGTATATTACAGGCAAATCAACATCAGCCCTAAATTGTAACCCCTTAACCTTCAACTCTGAAATAAACCTTACTTTGGTAGTAATATATTTTGTAGACAAACCGATCAGACAACACTTCTGGTATTTTTGAGCAAAATCCATTCATCCAGTTGACCACATAACATTTATGCAATGTTGTTGATGTCGGTTCTTGATGAAATCTCAATCCGGTGAGCTATAGTTCCTATTTCAAAACCCTTATTCTAACACCCAGCAATATGGAGATGCTTAGAAATCTATTTCGATCCATATACGAGTTGAAGAAGACTAATAGTCCATTATCCAACGATGACTAATTCATTTGTCATTTCACAGGTAGAATAAATTGTGGAAAAACGTTAATAGACCCAGGAATTCTGTAATATTATCATGTTATTTTCCATAAACTATCCATTTACAAAATTTGTTTTTTTCTGACAAGTTAAGAACTGGTGAAGGATTTATTGCGGTTGATTTAAACTTATCGTTTATAGTGGGCTTCAAACATTACACTATTTACTTCTAGTTCCTGATTGCCAGCTTTTCCTAATCTTAGTATTGTGTCATTGCTAACTGCCGTTTATTGCTTTTCTTACTAAATGCAAGTTCTTCTTGTTGAGTCACTGACAAACCTTTTCGCTTTTTTTCCCAGGTTCACTATTTGTCAAGCATACTATTTTCTGTACGTTACTTTAGTACCAAAGAACCTTCAGGCCAGACATATATATATATACATATATATATATATATATATATATATATATATATATATATATATATATATATATATATATTACTTTACTTACTTTCGCCTGTTACCCCCAATGGAGCATAGGCCGCCCACCAGTTTTCTCCAACCAACTCTGTCCTGGGCTTCTTCCTCCAGTTCTGTCCAATGTTTGTTCATTCCTCTCATATCTTTCTCTATTTCACGGCGTAATGTATTCTTTGGCCTTCCTCTTTTCCTTTTGCCTTGAGGGTTCCATGTGAGGACTTGTCTCGTGACGCAGTTAGGTGCTTTTCGTAGAGTGTGTCCTATCCACTTCCACCGCTTCTTCCTGATTTCCTCTTCCACTGGAATCTGACTTGTTCTCTCCCACAGTTCGTTGTTGCTGATGGTGTCTGGCCAACGAATACGAAGTATTTTACGTAGACAGCTGTTAATAAACACTTGTATCCTCTGGATGATGGCTTTGGTAGTTCTCCATGTTTCCGCTCCATACATTAGAACTGTCTTGACATTTGTATTGAAAATCCTTATTTTGGTGTTGATTGATATCTGTTTCGAGTTCCAGATATTTTTCAACTGTAGAAATGCAGCCCTCGCTTTGCCAATCCATGCCCTCACATCTGCATCCGATCCACCTTGATTGTCGATGATGCTGCCCAGATATGTAAAGGTGTTAACGTCCTCCAAGGCATCTCCATCAAGAGTGATTTGATTGGTGCATGTTGTGTTGCATCGGAGAATTTTGCTCTTTCCTTTATGTATGTTGAGACCTACTGCTGCAGAGGCTGCTGCTACACTCGTCGTCTTCTCTTGCATTTGTTGTTGAGTGTGCGATAGAAGAGCCAGATCATCTGCGAAGTCCAGATCGTCCAGCTGCGTCCTAACTGTCCAGTTGATACCGTGCTTCCCTCCAGCTGTTGACGTTTTCATAATCCAGTCGATCACCAGGAGAAAGAGGAAGGGTGAGAGTAAGCAACCTTGCCTGACACCGGTCTTTACCTCGAAAGAGTCGGTTAGCTGTCCTCCGTGCACGATTTTGCAGTTGAATCCATCATAAGAGTTCCGTATGATGTTAACTATTTTCTCAGGCACACCGTAGTGTCGAAGAAGCCTCCACAGTGTTTTCCTATCCACGCTATCGAATGCTTTCTCGTAGTCGATGAAGTTGATGTAGAGTGGTGAGTTCCATTCTACTGATTGTTCCACAATGATCCGTAATGTAGCAATTTGGTCAGTACACGATCGATCCTTCCGAAATCCTGCCTGTTGATCTCGAAGTTGGGAATCTACGAAGTCCTTCATTCTGTTTAACAATACCCTGTTGAAGACTTTGCCTGGTATTGAAAGAAGAGTGATGCCCCTGTAGTTCTGACACTTGCTGAGATCGCCTTTCTTTGGTATTTTGATCAGGTATCCTTCTTTCCAATCTGATGGTACTTGTTCCTCATCCCAAATCTTCTTGAAGAGAATGTGAAATATTTTCGCAGTTGCTTCCACATCTGCTTTCATTGCTTCTGCTGGAATGTTGTCTGGTCCTGCTGCTTTGCCACTCTTGATTTGTCTGATGGTCATACTGATCTCCTCAATCATAGGTGAGCCAATATTATTTGGGAGATCCGTGGATGCTGCTTCGATGTTGGGTGGGTTCAGTGGAGCTGGTCGATTCAATAGTTCCTGAAAGTGCTCTACCCACCTATTTCGCTGTTGTTCAGTGTTGCTGATTACTTTGCCTTCCTTGTTTTTCACTGGTCGTTCTGGTTTACGATAGTTTCCGGCGAGCTTCTTTGTAGTTTCATACAATTGTCTCAAGTTTCCGTCTCTTGCAGCCTTTTCCGCCGTCGTTGCTAGATCTTCCACGTATTTTCGTTTGTCAGCTCTGATGCTCTTCTTCACTTCCCTGTTTGCTTCTGTGTATGCAGCTTGTGCGGTAACTTTCTCCGCTCTTGTTCGGCTGACATTGATTGCTGCTTTCTTGTTCCTCCTTTCTTCAATTTTTGCGAGAGTATCAACAGAGATCCATTCCTTATGATGCTGCTTCTTGCGACCAAGGACCTCCTGACATGTTGAAGTGATTGCCTCCTTAATCCCTTTCCAATTGTTCTCCAATGTTGTGTCCTCTCCATTGTGTAGATCCTGTAAGGCCTGGAACCTATTGGTGAGGGCTATCTTGAATTCGTTGAGCTTTACAGTATCCCGAAGAAAGGCCGTATTAAACTTGTGTGATGTTGTCTGTCCCGTTGTCCAGTGCTTCTTTAGTTTCAGTTTCATTTTGGCGATTAGCAAATGGTGATCTGAGGCTACATCAGCTCCTCTCCTGGTTCTCACATCCTCCATAGTCCTTCTGAACGTTTTGTTGATACAGATATGATCAATCTGGTTTTGAGTAGTGTGATCCGGTGAAATCCATGTGGCTTTGTGAATGCGTTTGTGCGGGAATATTGTGCCACCGATGACCAGTTTGTTGAAGGCACATAGGTTTGCAAATCTCTCACCGTTTTCGTTCCTTTCTCCCAGTCCATGTCGTCCCATGATGTCTTCATATCCAGTGTTGTCCATTCCAACCTTGGCATTCAGGTCTCCCATAAGAATCGTCAAATCCTTTGGTGAACATTTATCGACGATTGACTGCAGCCTTTCGTAGAATTGATCTTTAACGTCGTCATTGTAGTCATTGGTAGGTGCATAACATTGGATGACGTTCATTGTAATGTCCTCTTTCTTTGTTTTGAAGGATGCTTTAATGATCCTGGGTCCATGAGATTCCCATCCTATCAGTGCCTTTTGTGCATGTTTGGACAGCATCAGTGCAACTCCTTGTGTATGTGAAGCGTTTTCCTCTTCATGACCAGAGTATAACAGCAGTTCCCCTGAAGCTAGTCTCAGTTGTCCTACTTGTGTCCAATGTGTTTCACTGATTCCAAGCACCTCGAGGTTGTATCGTTTCATTTCTGCCGCAACTTGAAATAGTCTTCCAGTCTCCCACAATGTACGAACGTTCCATGTACCTAAAAAAATGGTTGCTCTGGTTGTCAGAAGAGGCATCAGCCCCGTGACTTCCGAGGGAACTCGGCTTTCATCACGCGACGTCATAATTCTTCCTCCAACTCCCAGGGCAGAGTTAAAATGGTTTGAATTATTTTTTCTGGTTAGCGTTTTTTTGGCAAGTTAGTTTTTGACGGAATGGGGTCGCCAACCCCATGTCCAACCCTCCTCCTTTATCCGGGCTTGGGACCGGCAGTAGCCCCGAAGGTTCTACTGGCGGAGTTATATATATATATATAATCCCAAACTTCGTATACTGATGGTCCTGATAACCATTACTAGATAACTTCCAACAGTGTATACAGTTAGATGAATACAAGGCGTTGAAGACGTTTATTATCGAACAACACAGATCACAAAACCACAGGCATAGTATAGCGTGAAAGTGAAAATATCATGAAAGAGCTGAAAAGCAAGCGAGCACACCAGTAAGTGGAATTAAAATGTACATATATATACATAGGATAATGAATGAGTCAAGGGTTATTTAAGAGGCTAGCTATTAAAGCGAGTAGAATGAACATGTGTGTGAGCGGTATCAAAGCTCAGTCATAATTACTCATACAAACGCGACAATGATAAAATCATAATAGTACAATAAACTGTTGCTATACAAATAACTCTATCTGTTAAATAAATTAATCAAAAGGGCTTAACCAAATCAAATGTATTAAAGTTGCTATACTGTAAATGTGTTTTTCATCTGGTAAGTTAAACTGTGCTACAACGGATACACTCATTAAAAATAGTTGTGTCAAGTTCTAACCGCTTGTAATGATATCTTTAATATACAGCTCTCAAAACACTGAAAGATTGGAAAAATGATTGAAAATACTTAGCGAATATCGTGTAAATAGATTTCTCACAATTGTTTTGAAAAGTCATGATCACTGGAAGTAAATAATAAAATCAGGAGTGGGATTGTAGATCAACTATTGTATTAGATAGTAATCGCTTAAGTTGTAATGATTTGAAAATATCGATCATTAAATTCCTTCATTATGACTTCGAGCTAATAAAGGTTACTGTGAGATTTACAAGTCTTTAGTTTAATCTCTTGTTAATTTGATGATGTGAATTGTTCACAGTGCTGAAATTAGATTTAAATATCTACTTTCCTGTTGATTTATAGTTTCTAATTGTTTTCAAGCTAACGTCATTTTCAGGTTCAAATGTTATGTTTTCAAAGTAATGTTTGTTAAAATCAATTATTTCATTTGTCTACTATGTTCAATCTTAATATAAGTTTCATGAGTAGAATGTTGTTTCTGGTTTTAGGTAGATCAAATCTAGTCAAACATTGAACATTGGACAATATATTATTGATTATTGTATAGTTCTCAACTTATAAGTGTAACTTTGTTGTACTTTATAATTGCAAAACATTCGTCATCAGCCTTGAAATTGACAGATGGATATTTCGACCACAGGCATCAAGATTACGTTCAAACTTTAAGTTAGGTGGTTACGCAAAAAAATCATCAATCATCTTTTCTTTGTTTTTAAGTTGACATATTAAAATTTCTTTCAAGTGTAAAGGTTAAATAAATATTTATTCTTGTGGGAATTACGTAATTTCAATAATAATTATTAAAAGTATTTGTAAAGTTGTGGATAGATTATTTTCACATCACGAATTGTAATGCTTCACAATAAATATGACCTCAAAGTCAACAATAACAGGTGCAATGATCGATTATTAAACTTATCATCAGTTAACACGTGTTTCTCTAATCACGTGTTTTCCTTCATCTACATGCTTAAGATCGATAACGAATTTCAAATCTCAGTGTGATTATTGATTTTTAAGAAAAGATTTACTAGAAATTCGTTAGAAAGATGTATTCATCGAAAAGACACTACTGGAAAAATGGGCTTGAATTGATTTACAGCAGTGGATGTCTGATAAGCTACAAAAAAAATTTGGTTAGAATATGATTTCATCGTGTTTGAGAAAGAAGATTGAAGAATTGAATGCAGTTGGAAAGTGTCTACGTAAAAATCAATGCCCGCAAATTTATATTAATGAGTGTGGGAAAATAAGAGCAGGGAAATAGTTACCACGATTATTTCTAGACTAAATATTTCATTGAAGATGATATTATCCGGTAGCTAAACTTGTTTCGTTGTATCAAACAAATTACTGGTTGTGACAGATAAAACTGTATAAATTTCTACCGTGTGTTATTTCCAAATGTTATTACGAATTTACGTCTTTATGCCAAACGACTTATATTGGAAGAAGAATAGAGGGATTTTGTTCGTGTTGACAGTGTAGACGAGCGTATTTTCAAAAGTGATTCACTCGATAGTAGACACTATATTGATATTTTAAAATCATTTAGAATAATCAATACCCAAGCCACTTTGAATCTACTATTATGTTATACCGAAATTTATGCCTTCAATAGGAAAAAAGTTTTGTAATCTCTCACTACTCTCACAATTCAGCTATGTAATACCTTATTTCATATTTGATCTCTTTTAACTTCATTCAGTTTACTCTATTATTCTAAAAAAATTACATACTTGCTCTTCATTGAAATCATGAACTGATGTAGATCAGCAGTGAAAAGCTGTAAGCTCTGTATATCCATTCCGTCCTATCATGGGACTCCTGAGAAGTGCATATCCACAACTCAGCATTTAGGAATCCACTATGAAAATCGGTCTTTTACGCGAACACGGGACCTCTGGACAATTGAGTCAGCATCCAACGGTGTTAATGTTTAACTTTAATAATGTAACTTCAACAAGAATATTTCTGGTCTAGAAACGTATCCTCATGTTATTTTAGATATATATACTGGAATTTTCACGTTTAGTAACATAAATATTCATATGAAATGGTGAATATAATTAAAACTTAGAATGAATAACCTATCAGTAACGAATATAGTGCTATTTCTGTAGGAGATAATGAAAAATTCCTGATTCCAATACCCTATAGTCAAATCGTCTGTTTAATTATGTAGGAAACTGGCTAACATGAGCTTGTTTCCACTCAAAAGTATCAAATAACTGCACATAGCACAGACACATCTTCATGTCAACTGTCTTTAACCGCTCAACATCTAACTTTGAATCGTTGTTTTATCTAATTTCGCCAGTTCATTGTTAGTACCATTTTAAATTTAATAAATCCGATATCATTTACTGATTCACATAATTTCTTTTACAAATTGACATTTTGATTTATCTACAACACGTAATTGATTACCCATATTCGGTATCCATTCTGTTCCGTAAAAAGTAAATAAAACTCAATTTTCAATGTAAACATTTTGTTTGAATAATTTTAGTGATTGTCATGTAAATAATTCCAATCTTTCGTCTATTGAATCAAAGAATATGATTCATTTTATTCCACCAATATTAAACCAGAATTCTGACATTTAATATAATTTGTAACGTATTCGAAACCTTACTCTATCAACTCCTCGTTTCGTTTATCAGTTTGTCTTAATCTCACACTGGCTTTATTTCTGGTCGCTGTCTATTTATTCCTCTATTGCATGTAAGTGCATCATTCTATGTGCTCATTGAGTTGTCGACTGATCTTTTTCTCGTGTTCTTTCTTCTTCCAGATAAATCGCTGGCGCTGCTCCTCACATACCTCCCAGTACACAAGGTACACTCAAACCACCCAAAGGCTGAAATTACAGATTTCCATCTACGGAACGTCCAATTTCGGTCAAACTAATCATTAATATTTAGTCCAATGCTCACATAAATAATCAATATTTTTGAAACTATGAATCGATCAATGTTAGACCACTATTAGAAACCTGGAATCACTGGACGGCCGCTTCGTCCTGGTATGAGACTCATCAGCAGTGCATATCCACGACCCCTGTACCCCGCAGGATTCGAACCCAGGACCTTCGGTCTTGTGCGCGAATGCCTAACCATCGGACCACTGGGCCAGCATCCAATGGTGTTAATGTCTAACTTGATCAATTCACGGAGTTGCGCAACCTTATACACAGTCTTCGGTAGTTACTGTCTACACCCGAACAGGTTGAACTTCACTGGTCACGTCTTCCCACTAGAACTTGGCGAAGATTCCTGACGAAGCTAGTCACTAGATAGCACTAGTGATCGATTCATAGTTTCAAAAATGTGTAACTTAACAATCTTCAATAATATTATATTTCATAATAAACACTTGTCATCACTAACTCTATTTTCACACATATAACTAACTATACATATTCAACTAATATTCTTCAAATAATAATTATCAAATTGAACTGTGATTACAGTATAAAAAAAAGGAAAAATAAATACTCTTGACCTTAATTTCTATTTTTGATAGTAGAAAGAAATCGATAGAATGTGAATAGAATTTCCATGAAATTGTTATCACAATATCTGTGTTTGAATTAAATTTCTGAAGGAGAGAATATAACGAACAGATACACACACACTCACACAGTACGATCAGTTTTTACTATACAGTTTCCTATACCATAGTTTATTTATCATTTCGCTCAATTGAAATAATTATGAAATGCTTAATTGGTATGAATAATGATTATCTGTGCATCATTATTATAACCTCATATTGATTGCATCATGTTATAATTGAATAAAGTGTAAAGTGAAAATTATGCATTATTAGTCATTGTGTTTAATGTCATGACAACAATTTCTAACCTTAAATGAACATTTATTTATGTGTGTGTGTGAATTTCATTTATTTTTATTGTTTTTGTAAGATTTTATGCACAGTTGATAAACAGAATTTCGATCAGTATCCATTCCACCCTTTGAATATCTCAGCAGGTTAACTTAGTCAGCATTTTGTATCTTATAGTATCTAGGTAATCATAGCATTACTACTGATGTTGTTGATAGAACTAGTTATGAGAAAAGTATTATAGTTATTAAAACTTTTTTTCTTTTGAAAATTGCAATGTAATTTATGACCGTGCTCTTTGTACAATGGATAGGTTCAATTGAGTGTTTTTGGGTTTTTAGAGAATGGAAGATTGAAATGGTTTTGCTAATATTGACAGTGTGATTCTCCTACGATTGCTTTAGGTATTTTTTAAAAATATGTCTAAGGATGGCTTATTCCGTGCTTTTTGAAGTAGAGTTCAACTAGTTGATAACTATACATGAAGGGTGATGATAGGCAGTTTGTTCAGGACTAAAGTACTACTTTTATTTGTCTACCTAAATTAGCTGTTCTAAAAAGCAAGAAGAACGAGGTTAGGTATAGATGTTCAATCAGTATCAAGTAATTGAAAAAATAAGGATAACGTTATTTCAGGTCCTTCTATAAGACAATCTGGAAAAAATATAGTCTATCGTCATATAAAAGCTTTGAGATTCAAAGGATTACCTTAGTTGCGGTTCTCTGAACTTCTTTTTCAAGGATGCGATTAGTTATTTGCATTTTATTCCCGAGAAAAAAAATACATAGAACAATTTCATAAATGTCACAGTATTTGGGCCGTTGAAGTCTATGAACTTATTTTAAGTAGCCATAATATTTTAGAAATTATTATTGTGACTTTCAAGCGTAGACATATGAATAATTTTAAGTGATATTGTGTTTAAACAAAGGATAACTTTGCATTGTTGAATATGTATCTGTAACTCTATAGTTTCCCGACCGAAGCTGCTACCTTGACGTGGTGGTCGAGCTTGCCTATCATGATGACCCAACCGAGCTATATTGGCTGGAACTTATGTTCCTGAAGGTTCTACCATGCCAGACAGGTCTATTGGAGAGCGATGAGACCAAAAGCAGCTACTCAAGGTCTGAGGGCGAAGTCGTACTGCTGACTGCAGAGGGGTGTGACAGCAGTAAGGTGTTTCCCTCGGATAACCAGCATCTGCAGCGATGCTGCCTTCTCGCAAGGAAGGAAGGGTTAGAAAGGTCGACCCTAAAATTGTCACACTTCCCCTACCTCACGGATTTCCGTCTCCGTCGGTAAGGGTGCCCACCAAGGGCTTTTGAGAGCGGAGCTAATCCTCAAAAAAACCTTTCATCAAAAGGCCGTGCGTGACCGGCCTCAAGCAGTTGTCCTTTGGACTCTGCAGTCACGCACCCAGGTCTCGAAGACCAACACTAATCTATCTTCCTTTTCAGGTCCCTCAAGAAACAACCTTCCAGGGTGTGGGGAGCCGGGAAGTGATAACCGCCCTCATACCCGTAACAGCACACGAGACCAAATTGGTCGAAATCAAATCCTTCCTACACCCCCTATTATCTCTCTTATCTCCACGACTAACTCTTCTCACATTCATTTATCTCCCTGCACCTCTACTGCAAACGACTCGAGTCCTCGAAACGTCGTTCCTGGTCTCCTTAAACCCCGTTCTAAACTGACTGACTGACTGACTCTATAGTTAAAATTAAATCTAAATTCTTTGATGACCAAAAACAAGTTTGATTCAAAGAATCATTTTATGGGCGATTTTATTTTAGTTTAGTATTGTTGATTTCTTCATTTCACTTCATTGTTCTTCGAAACAATTAAATAGGAATATGGATTTTTTTTCCGGGTATACACACTGAACTTGTACTTCAGAACAGTGTAAGAGGAAACAGTTTTTTCTAATTTCAAGATAAATTTCTTCAGTAATTGATATCAACTAGGAAATTATTAGACGTAAAGTAAAGCTATACGATTCTACCGAAACAATAGTGCTTCTGTTCTAAATTCAAAACCTGATTATTTATAGTTATTTATAGTTATGTAACTTACTTACTTACTTACGCCTGTTACCCCCAATGGAGTATAGGCCGCCCACCAGTTTTCTCCAGCCAACTCTGTCCTGGGCTTCCCTCTCCAATTCTGTCTACCCATATTTCTAATATGGGAAATTTGTGGAGTTTATAGAATTTTCACGATTTTGGTTTTGGTTGAAAGCTGTTTGGAGTTCCAGATATTTTTCAACTGTAGAAATGCTATCCTTGCTTTGCCAATCCGCGTCCTCACATCTGCATCGGATCCACCTTGATTGTCGATGATGCTTCCCAGATATGTAAAGGTGTTAACGTCCTCCAAGGCATCTCCATCAAGAGTGATTTGGTTGGTGCATGTAGTGTCGCATCGGAGAATTTTGCTTTTTCCTTTATGTGTGTTGAGATCTACTGCTGCAGAGGCTGCTGCTACACTGGTCGTCTTCTCTTGCATTTGTTGTTGCGTGTGCGATAGAACGTCCAGCTGAGTCCTAGCTGTCCACTGAATACCATGCTTCCTTTCAGATGTCGAAGTCTTCATAATCCAGTCGGTCACCAGGAGTTATGTAACTTATTAAGAGCTAAATAAAAATGAAGTTAAAACTGCTAATATTTAATAATTAAGGCTCCAAAAATTAATAGACCAGGCAAAACTAAGGAATAAGTATGAATTTGAGCGATTCTTAAAATGATTGAGAGAAAAAAACAGTAGAGAAACAAGAAGAATTAAAATACGCATAATGTTTTAAAAAGGTATATGATGTTTTCAAGACAATCTGGGCGTTATTGACATTTAAAATCATGGAACTGTGGTGTATACTATCTACAACATGGCTTATAAGAAGTATGCAGTAGACAGTCACCCAGAAATTAATGTTGAGAGCAAGAATATCGGATGTGAATACATGGCGTGATCAGTGTTTTTAAGAGGAGATCAGTTATCTACTTGTTTTGCAAATAGAAGTCTGAAGGTAAGCTGTACACACTTTGCTCATAAACTGTATCTCCATAAAGTGCACCACTAATTCCATTTGATTTTAACGTTTACGTCCATTATAGAACTACCTTTATGGGTAAATATCTTTCTGGTTACATAATTTTTCTTTCCATAAATTTGATTTATAATTTTGTATTGCCTTCGGCATATTATAATAAGTAATTTAATTATGTTAAAACTGTTCAACCATTCAAACTGTTGCGCATATGAAATCATCAGTCAGTCATTGTTAGACCACTATTAGGAATCTGGAAGCACTGGAGGGCCGTTTAGTCTTGGTATGTGACTCATTAGCAATGAGAATCCACGACTCCTACACCCCGGAGGAATTAATCCAGGACCTACGATCTTGTGCACGAACGCCTAAACTCTGGACCAACGGACCGGTACCGAACGGTGTTAATGTCTAACTCTGATTGATCTAGGGTTTTTTCGCTACCTCACCCATTTATTTGTCTTTGGTAGTTACTGCCAACACCCGACAGGGTTGAACTTCACTGGTTACGTCTTCTCACTAGAACTCCGAGAATTTCCTCATGAAGCTAGTCACTAGTGAGCACATTTTACGATTTTTTAAATTAAAGTTTTTACACATTCTAATAGTGCTCTAACAATGATTGATTGATGATTTCAAATGTGTAAAAACACTAATCTCCATAACTCTAATTGAAAATATCATTAAAATTGTCCTATGTGATAATTGATATCATCACATATAAATACTGTTTTCTGATTAACTTGTTACTACTCATGGTTGTTAATGTTGTTTAATTCAATCATCAATTAAAAAGTTTAGAATTATTATTTGAGTAATCAACCATAAAATGACTCTGTCTAATCTTGTTATCTTGCACTACTGACAGGAGTTCCCTACATAGAATTGACGAAATAATGCCCCCTTACCCTCAGATTCTCAGTAATTACCCAATTGATGCGGTTATCTCAAAAATTATCATCTAGCCTGTGAATTGATTCACGTTGTTTATACCGTAATTCGAGGCTTTCATCAATCCTGGTGAACTACAGTTAAGTATAAGTTTGAATTAATGCAAATCCATATTTGAAAATATCAATGGGATCAATTTTTTTTAAAATATTTCTAAACTTTTTACTGGTATATTATCCAATGTACAAGAAATTATCTGTAAAATAAACATATTCTGTGGTGGTGGTGGTGGTGTTTGGTTCTCTGAGCTGGTTGTTTTGGTTGTGGAGCTTTCATTGTTCTTTCATTGATCTTGATTGGTTGCTGTTGATCGAGGTTAGCAGAACAAGTTACAGGTCAAACGTGGAGAAATTCCAATGCTTCACTTCTTCTATCTGAAGTTTGTGCTGATGATGTTGTTCAGCAGGAGAACAATGAAAGCTCCACAACCAAAACATCCAGCTCAGAGAACCAAACACCACCACCACCACCACAATCATCCACCTGAGCTACAAATCTTCTCCATCATCTTAAGAACATATTCTGTTATGGGTTTAGTTAAGTGCTTTTCACTACTGATAAATTGAACATAAAATCTCAGTAACCATTCTGATTTTAGCAGGTTTTTAATGGGAATAATATAATACTATGATATCAGAACTGCTATTTATAAGGGATGCTCAATAAACTTATAGTATTTCTAAATTATTGTTTATT
Source organism: Schistosoma turkestanicum (assembly GCA_944470395.2). NCBI lineage: Eukaryota > Metazoa > Platyhelminthes > Trematoda > Strigeidida > Schistosomatidae > Schistosoma > Schistosoma turkestanicum. The sequence goes on along the minus strand of OX103974.1, from coordinate 13,519,709 downwards.
TTCCAAGAGAAAATCCTGTAATTAGTGTTAAAGTTTTTCCATTTTTAATTAGGACAAGGATGGTAGACCAATTTTTAATCTAGAGTTGGTTGTTATGTTGCAGGCGATTTATTAGACATGACTGAAGATAGATATTGGCTACAATCTGGCTTTTATTTTCCGTAATATCCTTCATGAGAAGTGAGATTTTTATTTTGAATACGCTAAATCTTCATTGTGTTTGCATTCTTGAACCATTTTTTCAGTATATGGAATTCTATTGGTTGCATTATTTTTCTCTCTGTAGGGTGATATGCTAGTAGTTACGGAGATCGAATTTCATGTAGGAGCCGAGCTTAACCTCGTTCTGTTACAGAAGTCAGGCAATTATTATTATTAATTATCATACACAAATTGCGGCTCTAAATCGCGAACATAATATAGTGAATCAATTTCTCCTCGTCAGTATTTCGTTTCCAATAGTTTCATTTGATAATCTTCATCCACTTCGTTCACCATGCAAATTTCATCTCAATCTACCTCTGGATCCTAACCTCTGGACCAACGGACCTGTACCGGTACACTCTTAGTCAATTAAAAACGATAACATTACACTGAACACTCCATTTGCACACCATCTTTGAGTCCTGACTTCCAACGCTCCAGCCTTCTTCCATTCCTGCTGTTGCTTCCTTTACTTCCTGTAATTAGTGCCAAACTTTTCTCATTTTTATTAGGACACAGATGGCAGATCAGTTAGTATTAACAACTTCATACAGATATATAGAAGCTTCCCTACTTTATTCTAGAACTGGATGTAATGTCTCAGAGACGATCAGTTTTTTTTCACAAGGATGGTCCTACTCGGTGTTTATCTTCTATTGGATACTTTCAACTCTACAAATAGTCTCTTCAAGATGTTGTAGCTCAGTGAATCGATTTATTATTAGATATGACTGAAGAGAGAAACTGGCTACAATCTGGCTTTTATTTTCCGTAATATCCTTCATTAGAAGTGAAATTTTCATTTTGAATGAATTATTTTTCTCTCTGTAGGGTGGTGGATTAATAATGGTTAAGGAGCTCGAATTTCATGTACGAGCCCAGCTTAACCTCGTCCTGTTACAGAAGTCAGGCAACAATTATTAATTATCATACACAAATTGCGGCTCTAAGTCGCGAACACAATATTGTGAATCAATTTCTCCTCGTCAGTATTTCGTTTGCAATAGTTTCATTTGATAATCTTCATCCACTTCGTTCACCATGCAAATTTCATCTCAATCTACCTCTGGAGCCTAACCTCTGGACCAACGGACCGGTACCGAACGGTGTTAATGTCTAACTCTGATTGATCTAGGGTTTTTTCGCTACCTCACCCATTTATTTGTCTTTGGTAGTTACTGCCAACACCCGACAGGGTTGAACTTCACTGGTTACGTCTTCTCACTAGAACTCCGAGAATTTCCTCATGAAGCTAGTCACTAGTGAGCACATTTTACGATTTTTTAAATTAAAGTTTTTACACATTCTAATAGTGGTCTAACAATGATTGATTGATGATTTCAAATGTGTAAAAACACTAATCTCCATAACTCTAATTGAAAATATCATTAAAATTGTCCTATGTGATAATTGATATCATCACATATAAATACTGTTTTCTGATTAACTTGTTACTACTCATGATTGTTAATGTTGTTTAATTCAATCATCAATTAAAAACTTTAGAATTATTATTTGATTAATCAACCATAAAATGACTCTGTCTAATCTTGTTATCTTGCACTACTGACAGGAGTTCCCTACATAGAATTGACGAAATAATGTCCCCTTACCCTCAGATTCTCAGTAATTACCCAATTGATGCGGTTATCTCAAAAATTATCATCTAGCCTGTGAATCGATTCACGTTGTTTATACTGTAATTCGAGGCTTTCATCAATCCTGGTGAACTACAGTTAAGTATAAGTTTGAATTCATGCAAATCGATATTTGAAAATACCAATGGGATCAATTTTTTTAAAATATTTCTAAACTTTTTACTGGTATATTATCCAATGTACAAGAAATTATCTGTAAAATAAACATATTCTGTGGTGGTGGTGGTGGTGGTGTTTGGTTCTCTGAGCTGGTTGTTTTGGTTGTGGAGCTTTCATTGTTCTTTCATTGATCTTGATTGGTTGCTGTTGATCGAGGTTAGCAGAACAAGTTACAGGTCAAACGTGGAGAAATTCCAATGCTTCACTTCTATCTGAAGTTTGTGCTGATGATGTTGTTCAGCAGGAGAACAATGAAAGCTCCACAACCAAAACATCCAGCTCAGAGAACCAAACACCACCACCACCACCACAATCATCCACCTGAGCTACAAATCTTCTCCACCATCTTAAGAACATATTCTGTTATGGGTTTAGTTAAGTGCTTTTCACTACTGATATATTGAACATAAAATCTCAGTAACCATTCTGATTTTAGCAGGTCTTTAATGGGAATAATATAATACTATGATATCAGAACTGCTATTTATAAGGGATGCTCAATAAACTTATAGTATTTCTAAATTATTGCTTATTTTCCAAGAGAAATTCCTGTAATTAGTGCCAAACTTTTCTCATTTTTATTAGGACACAGATGGCAGATCAGTTAGTATTAACAACTTCATACAGATATATAGAAGCTTCCCTACTTTATTCTAGAACTGGATGTAATGTCTCAGAGACGATCAGTTTTTTTTCACAAGGATGGTCCTACTCGGTGTTTATCTTCTATTGGATACTTTCAACTCTACAAATAGTCTCTTCAAGATGTTGTAGCTCAGTGAATCGATTTATTATTAGATATGACTGAAGAGAGAAACTGGCTACAATCTGGCTTTTATTTTCCGTAATATCCTTCATTAGAAGTGAAATTTTCATTTTGAATGAATTATTTTTCTCTCTGTAGGGTGGTGGATTAATAATGGTTAAGGAGCTCGAATTTCATGTACGAGCCCAGCTTAACCTCGTCCTGTTACAGAAGTCAGGCAACAATTATTAATTATCATACACAAATTGCGGCTCTAAGTCGCGAACACAATATTGTGAATCAATTTCTCCTCGTCAGTATTTCGTTTGCAATAGTTTCATTTGATAATCTTCATCCACTTCGTTCACCATGCAAATTTCATCTCAATCTACCTCTGGAGCCTAACCTCTGGACCAACGGACCGGTACCGAACGGTGTTAATGTCTAACTCTGATTGATCTAGGGTTTTTTCGCTACCTCACCCATTTATTTGTCTTTGGTAGTTACTGCCAACACCCGACAGGGTTGAACTTCACTGGTTACGTCTTCTCACTAGAACTCCGAGAATTTCCTCATGAAGCTAGTCACTAGTGAGCACATTTTACGATTTTTTAAATTAAAGTTTTTACACATTCTAATAGTGGTCTAACAATGATTGATTGATGATTTCAAATGTGTAAAAACACTAATCTCCATAACTCTAATTGAAAATATCATTAAAATTGTCCTATGTGATAATTGATATCATCACATATAAATACTGTTTTCTGATTAACTTGTTACTACTCATGATTGTTAATGTTGTTTAATTCAATCATCAATTAAAAACTTTAGAATTATTATTTGATTAATCAACCATAAAATGACTCTGTCTAATCTTGTTATCTTGCACTACTGACAGGAGTTCCCTACATAGAATTGACGAAATAATGTCCCCTTACCCTCAGATTCTCAGTAATTACCCAATTGATGCGGTTATCTCAAAAATTATCATCTAGCCTGTGAATCGATTCACGTTGTTTATACTGTAATTCGAGGCTTTCATCAATCCTGGTGAACTACAGTTAAGTATAAGTTTGAATTCATGCAAATCGATATTTGAAAATACCAATGGGATCAATTTTTTTAAAATATTTCTAAACTTTTTACTGGTATATTATCCAATGTACAAGAAATTATCTGTAAAATAAACATATTCTGTGGTGGTGGTGGTGGTGTTTGGTTCTCTGAGCTGGTTGTTTTGGTTGTGGAGCTTTCATTGTTCTTTCATTGATCTTGATTGGTTGCTGTTGATCGAGGTTAGCAGAACAAGTTACAGGTCAAACGTGGAGAAATTCCAATGCTTCACTTCTATCTGAAGTTTGTGCTGATGATGTTGTTCAGCAGGAGAACAATGAAAGCTCCACAACCAAAACATCCAGCTCAGAGAACCAAACACCACCACCACCACAATCATCCACCTGAGCTACAAATCTTCTCCACCATCTTAAGAACATATTCTGTTATGGGTTTAGTTAAGTGCTTTTCACTACTGATATATTGAACATAAAATCTCAGTAACCATTCTGATTTTAGCAGGTCTTTAATGGGAATAATATAATACTATGATATCAGAACTGCTATTTATAAGGGATGCTCAATAAACTTATAGTATTTCTAAATTATTGCTTATTTTCCAAGAGAAATTCCTGTAATTAGTGCCAAACTTTTCTCATTTTTATTAGGACACAGATGGCAGATCAGTTAGTATTAACAACTTCATACAGATATATAGAAGCTTCCCTACTTTATTCTAGAACTGGATGTAATGTCTCAGAGACGATCAGTTTTTTTTCACAAGGATGGTCCTACTCGGTGTTTATCTTCTATTGGATACTTTCAACTCTACAAATAGTCTCTTCAAGATGTTGTAGCTCAGTGAATCGATTTATTATTAGATATGACTGAAGAGAGAAACTGGCTACAATCTGGCTTTTATTTTCCGTAATATCCTTCATTAGAAGTGAAATTTTCATTTTGAATGAATTATTTTTCTCTCTGTAGGGTGGTGGATTAATAATGGTTAAGGAGCTCGAATTTCATGTACGAGCCCAGCTTAACCTCGTCCTGTTACAGAAGTCAGGCAACAATTATTAATTATCATACACAAATTGCGGCTCTAAGTCGCGAACACAATATTGTGAATCAATTTCTCCTCGTCAGTATTTCGTTTGCAATAGTTTCATTTGATAATCTTCATCCACTTCGTTCACCATGCAAATTTCATCTCAATCTACCTCTGGAGCCTAACCTCTGGACCAACGGACCGGTACCGAACGGTGTTAATGTCTAACTCTGATTGATCTAGGGTTTTTTCGCTACCTCACCCATTTATTTGTCTTTGGTAGTTACTGCCAACACCCGACAGGGTTGAACTTCACTGGTTACGTCTTCTCACTAGAACTCCGAGAATTTCCTCATGAAGCTAGTCACTAGTGAGCACATTTTACGATTTTTTAAATTAAAGTTTTTACACATTCTAATAGTGGTCTAACAATGATTGATTGATGATTTCAAATGTGTAAAAACACTAATCTCCATAACTCTAATTGAAAATATCATTAAAATTGTCCTATGTGATAATTGATATCATCACATATAAATACTGTTTTCTGATTAACTTGTTACTACTCATGATTGTTAATGTTGTTTAATTCAATCATCAATTAAAAACTTTAGAATTATTATTTGATTAATCAACCATAAAATGACTCTGTCTAATCTTGTTATCTTGCACTACTGACAGGAGTTCCCTACATAGAATTGACGAAATAATGCCCCCTTACCCTCAGATTCTCAGT
>OX103974.1:13458296-13513605 GCA_944470395.2 Schistosoma turkestanicum | reverse complement strand
CGCACCACACTCGTCCCCCCTTTTAATAAGCTGTCGTCGTTGTCTTTCTGATCGCCGTACGGCTGTCTTCTTTGGTGACTCATACATTGGATAATCTTGAAACCGTCTCTGCAGTTGGCTAGCATATACGCGCTTCTGCTTGTCTTCTCTCCGGATCGCGTACACCACGCTGCGTCTCTCCGTGATAACGTACGGTCCGTCCCACTTCGGGATCAGCTTTCCCCACCCTGATCCCCCTGCTATGCTACTTTTTTGTTCTCTACACTTTCCTAGGTCCCCCACTGCGAAAGGTTTCCACGTTCTCCTCTGTTGTTCCGCCTTCTATATGTCTGATATTTGCTTCTTTCCCACGTTCCTGATTGCCTCCCTCCTCTCCTTTCTTAACCTTGTTGTTGTGGCCAGGTCTTATTGTACAATGGAAGTCGCGGTTGTCTGCCATACATGAGCGAGAAGGGTGATTTATTGGTTGTTCCTTGTATGGAGGAACGATGCGCCAACAAAATCAATGGTAACTCTTTCCTTCAATCTCCTCCTTTAGATGCTAACCATTCCTTTAACGTCCGGTCGTTTCTCTCTGTAAGCCCGTTTGTCTGAGGATGATACGGTGTAGTTCGTATCCTCTTGATGCCAAACTGTTTTAGACGGTCTTTAAACTCGTCACTTTCAAAACAGGGACCCTGGTCAGTTAATATCATTTTCGGTATTCCGTGGCACGCTACAATATGCCGGATCACCACTTCGGTCACTGTTCTTGCCCGTTGGTCTGCAATAGGTACGGCATCTATCCAGCGTGTAGCATGCTCCGTCATCACTAGCAGGTAACGGTTACCGGTCACCGTCTGTGGAAACGGTCTCATTATATCGACCGACCATAGATCACCGAATGCGGTTACTGGGATCGACTGTAATGGCGGTTGTGTGTTTCTATCGCTTTTCATTAGTTGACACTGCTGGCAAGTTAACACGTATTGAGCCACATCGTCTCTCATGCCCGGCCAGTATGCACTTTGTCGTAATAAATCCTTCGTTCTTGCGATGCCTGTATGTGCTACCTGGTGACACTCGTGTATCATCTTACACTGCCAGTCTTTCGGGATTGCAGCCACCCAATTCTTGTCATCGTCCTGCCAGGTCAGGACTCCATATGCGTTCACTCTCAGTCGTTCCTTTTGCTTAAGTAACATTATTACCTCCTTGTCCGTTGTTCGTTTGTCTACGTCTTCTCCTTCTTTTATCACTCTGATTACCTCCCGAAGGTTCGGGTCAGCTTTCTGTTGCCGGATGAGTTCTAATGGGTCTCCATCTAAACTACTCACCGCGTATGCTGTCACTGGAAGGTCATCTTCCATGTCTGATCTTGACAAGTAATCCGCCATTAAGTTTTCTTTTCCTGGAACATGGCCGATACTGAAGTCGTATTCTTGCAGACGTATCATCCACCGCGCCAACTTCCCTCGGGAGTCTCTTGCTGTTCTCAACCACTGCAGGGGTTTATTGTCAGTCTCAATGTGAAATCGTCTACCTAAAAGGTACGGTCTCCATTTTTCTACTGCCCACACGATTGCTAGACACCCCTTTTCGATCGTTGAATACTTCTGCTCGGCGGGTGTGAGAAAGCGACTTGCGTACTCCACCACTCTATCAACCTGATTCAATACCGCACCTATACCATGATCACTTGCATCTGTGGCCACTGTAAACAGTTTACCGGGTTCAGGCAGTCACAGCGTCATCTGACGATCGTCTAGCATGTTTTTGATTCGGTTGAACGTTTGTTCGGCAGCCTCAGTCCATTTAAACTTGGTGTTGCTCAGCAACTTATATAAGGGCGCTGCTATTTCGTTGGAATTCTTGACAAACCGACTATAGAACGCCGCTCTTCCCAGGAACTGTCTCAACTTCCTTTTCGAATTAGGTACTGCAATATTTTTTATGGTAAGAATTTTCTCTGGTGATGGCTTTATTTCTCTATATCCCACTTTATGACCCAACAATATGACGCTGTTTTTCGCTATCTGCGACTTTTCCTTATTAATTCGAAGCCCAAATTCGTCAATTCGCTTTAAGACCGCTTCCACATGCTTGACGTGATCTGTTTCCGTCAGGCTGTATACAACTACATCGTCGCCATATACCTCAACATTATCTAGATTCTTAAGCAGCAGCGCCATCAATCTTCTGAACGTTAACGGTGCACCAGCCAACCCGAACGGCATTCGTTTAAATTGATACTGTTTATCCCGTATAGTAAATGCTGTCTTGTTGCGATCGCTATCTTTTATAGGTAGTTGCCAATAACCTGACCGTAAATCCAGCACTGTAAACACCGTGGCATTCTGTAATCGATCTAATGTTTCTACTACTGTTGGCATTGCGCATGGTTTCAGGTCTGTTATATTATTCAGTTCTCTAAAGTCGACGCAAAATCTATACTTTCCATTGGGTTTCTTTACAAAGAGTACCGGTGCGCTATACGGGCTGTCTGTCCTCAATTATACCTTCCTTCATCATTTCCTGGACCTGTCGATTTACCTCGGCCTCTAAATGCACCGGGATACGACGTGTTGTAAATATATTTACTCGGTCGTTCTTTATAGGAATTTCATGCTTTACTTTGTCACAAAATCCATACGGCTCCCCATCTCCAGTGAACAGTTTCGCATACTTTGCGCATAACTCGTTAATGTTTGGTTTCTTGGTCGAGACGTCCGTTGTCACCCTTATTTCAGCCACTTCGCTACTTTCGTGTATTGGCGATGAACCGTACTTTGTGACCATTTTACCGCTTCTCAAGTCAATCATCGCTTTTACCTCTCTTAGGAAATCTGCTCCTAATATCGGTCTCGATAAGCTTGTGGTTACCACGAACGGAAAATTTATCTCAGCTCCACTCGTTTTTACAATACTGTTAGATACCCCCAACACCTCTAGCATATGCCCTCCTATGGTGTGGACAGCTAATGTACATGGTTTAATTGTCTTACATTGCTCTTTGCTTATTAACGATATAGCTGCCCCTGTATCGATCAAACACACTAATTCCTGTTCATTTATGTACACTCTGGCATAAATTGCCCCTCTATCTACTAGTGCAAGACCCTCCCGATTCCTAGGGTGGAAAGAACACACTTTATAGTGTTTAAAATATCTTCGTCGTCGTCTTCTTGGACAGTTTATCTTCCAATGTCCTGCCTCTCCACAAGCGTAACATTTATCTTTCCTTTTATGATATACTCGTAATGCTGCTATCTCACGCTCTAACTCCTCAATCTTCTTCTCGAGAGTATTTATCTCCTGCTTTTCGCACCCGACCGGAGCTACTGTTCGTGTCATCAGCTGACGAGTCACCTTCGCCAGTTCACCGATGTCCATAGGTTGTGCTGCATTTACTAGTCTCAGCTGCTGGGACACGGCGGCAGGCACACTCTCGATAAATTGCGACGCCAACAACTGTGCCTCCGACTCTTCATCGATATTCGGCAACGCACGGCGCAGCAACCTGGTGAGATCCACAGCAAGCACCAGCGGGTCATCATCAGCCGACAGCCTCACCAACCGGAACTTCTGCAACGCTTCCTCCCTGTCCATCGGGCTGTCGGACTCGGCCATCAGCCGCTCCGTGACCGTCTCCCATGGCGTCTTCCCACCAGCACCGTCCAAGCTGTCATATGCGGCCTTCGGCTCCTTCACCCCCGCCAGCCCCGCCACGGCCTCAGACTCCTTCAGGAAGTTCCGCACATCTCCGTCCTCAAACTCCTTCGGCAATGGAGTATTCATCCTTTGTGAAGACAGCGACACCAAATGTAGTGAACGAGAACACCCGTGAGGGTTACTCAGTAAAATCGGAAAACCATATCGTAAATCGTTCATTTGCAAAATAACAGTTCATCATGTCGAACTGGACTGTTCCTGTTGCAAAGCATCAATCCATTGTCACTATTCATGCATTTCATACAAATTGCATTGTGTTCTAACTCTTCCTTTCTTGATCTTCCCCCATCTTCTGCTGCCAGACATTACGTTGACGCTCACGTTATATACTACTTATAAGTAGCGCGCACCACATAAGTAGTGTAACTATCAGATTGGTACTGATGCTATTCAGGATTTTTCCTGTGTACCAATCATTTCAAGATCATTTCCTATTTTTGAAAAAAAAAACTAATTTCAGTGGTTATGTATGCATGTTGTACTAGTATTGACGCTACCATAACATCAGCTTGAATTGTAAGCTTCTCTGGTTACAATAATTTTATTATAGGTTCAGAACTAATAGAAAAGACAACTTGATCTACCCAGTGTAAAGTTACGTAGCTATATACTTGGTGATTTTTAATTGAGACATGACTATAAAGTTCAATGCCAGCTAGTCTCAAACTTATCTAGAAGTCTACTAAGTTAGGATTTATCATTTGAATACTTATTATCAACATTTAAGTCATTATCAATCGATAATGTAGTTTGAATTTCCTAGAGCTTAAGATCCGTGATCGTTATGCTAGTTATACACTTCAAATAATAAATAGCATTTAAATTTAAATTTCATTGAATAGTAAGGATACTATGCGTTTTTCAATCAATCAGTTACACAGACGATTCTCCAGTTTTTTTTCTGAACCAATGTAATTTATCATATTGTTGTGAATCACTAAAATTAACACTGAGCTTTTCATTAGGTTACTGATCGTAAAAGTAGATTTACACCGTGGTGTAGATGTTTAGATGAGAAATTGGAAGAATCATTGTGTTTGTGGATTTTGTGTTAAATAGTGAAACTATTCATGCCGAATTATTTCTTACAGTAAAGAGAAAAGATTCAGTAGTCGAATTTACAGGTATGAATTAAGGTGAGCAAATTAAGATTAGGTTTTAAGGTGGTTAGAATTTAAGGGTAATGTTTTCATCACAATTCGATATTATTTATAATCTAAGGGTTACGATGCATTCTTTCTTTCTAGCTAGGTAGGTAAATGAATTTCCTGCAAATATACATGAGACATTATCTTCAATCAATTCATTTTTTCATAAAGTATAATGTAGCCTCAAGAACTTTTAGGCTGTTGTGAATTTTTCAAATACTCTATGTTATTTTATAAACATTGTGATATTATATGAATATGTATGTCTTTCAAAATTTTATAAATTAACCGTCTATTGTCAAAGGCAATTTTGCATTGGTTTTCACGTGAACCAAGGAGACTGCCCACGTGTTAGCATTTCAACATGAACAGTTCGTTTCAATCCTGTGGTGCAACCAATCAGGTACCTGACACCTTGGGGGACCATACATTTGATGTTAAGTGACTTTTTATTTTTTATACTTAATGTACTCTAAAATGGTCATTTAGTGCTAGTGGAACACTTTAACGAAGAAAACGCGATTAGTGAAAAATAAACATTTATTATTGTACTCGTTTTGTTTAACTGTACCAAAAACACTTTCTGGCGCGTAACGTTCTTTTCGCGTTGCTTCCATTTTTCATAACTTGCTGCTCTCTATGTAATGCCTACTTTCTCCTGCGGTAAATATTCGACCATGGATTTATTTCGAATATTATGTGACGGGTTAGTAATGAATATTTACTGGTGATTATAGTCAATCTCGACTTCGTCACCGCTAAATAGTAGTCATTTATCCTATAGTATCTAACCATCATTATCAATAAAATGAAAATTAAACACTTTCTACTCAAATTTCTGTATTATGTAAGGCGATTCAATATTGAAGAATCTTTAGTGTATTGTTGTATGAAAAAGTTAACTGATATAAATAATTTCAGAAGCTGGTTGATTATCAATTCAAGAAAAAAGAGCCTTCGGAAAAATGTACAGAACTAACAGCAGAACGATTCAATTGTGAAAATTGTTTTTATCATTTCTCACTGACTTTGAATACTATCCAAGTTCCACATGATATCAAACTCTTATTTGACCTTAAACTACTATCATTATCCTTAGTACATAAAAGGTTTATTGTGGAAAATATTCAGTTTGTATGTGGCATTAGTTAAATCGTCAATGAAAACCATACAATAGTGGGAAGTTGTCTGAGACTTCTTGGTAGTATACCCTCAAATCCATACCGCCACCAAGGAAAGAATTAGAGATGTCCAAGTTTTACTGCCAAAAAATTAAAAAAAAATTATTCACTTTTCTAACCTTCATATTTATTCCTGATATTTTACCATACCATAAATTTTGGCCAATTCTATAACAAACGAGTCAAATCCGGTGAGTCTATCATTTTCCTATCCATTTTTCATAATATTCAATCTGTTGTTTAAATTTGTACGCTTATGTGTCATATTAGACTAGCAACAGCGAAGTAATCATAAATAATGATGGATAGCTCCAGGTCATCAATTTCCGACCTGTTCCCTTTATTCTCCACGATCCAGATTCTACCCGGGGTCAGAGCATTCCTGATCACCCTGAACCCGGCGCTCATTAATGATGTGAATACTTCGATAATAATTTCGTGATTACTTCACAAATGTACTGGCTTACTTATCATATCGATGAGAGTTTACGCATGTTCCTTATGGTAAATTGTTATGTTTTTTCCTATATTGATTCTGTCACCATATAAATCATACCTGATTATTTATAGTAGATCCTTAGAATTATTGACTGAAATTATATCACATTATCTTTCTGCAAATCATTTTTAAGTTTAAATAAAAGATACAGATCACTTGAAAGGAAATCAGTTTATTTCGCTTTACAATGTTGGTGAGTTTTTATTGATATATTGAGTTTGCAGAGATTATTGAATCTTCATAGGTTATCACAATGACTGATCTTAGTTAAAAGTTAGATAGCACGGAATAGCCCTTTTTTTCTAGTATGAGGCTCATTGGAAGTTAGTGTCGGTATCTCCACTAAAAGTCGAATATATGGCGTCCTGTCTTGTAGTGAGTGACTAACTCTTGAACCACCAGGCTATATGTCTAAATTCAATTAAATTCCCGATATTATGCGAACACCTATCATTGTCATCGTTGAACCCCGTTGGTCACGTTTCCTCACAAGTACTGATGAACATGACCTTCCAGTGATTCCAATACCAAGAACAAATAGCGGTTGAGTGATTCCTGGTATGTAGTGATTGTATGATGTGACGCTACTGCCAGTCCAAAGACAGGATAAAGGAGGGTTGAACATATGGCTAGCAACCAAAACCTTTAGAAAATGAACTTGCTGAAAAAATCACTAACCGGAACAAATAAGTCAGACCATTTTAACTCTGCCCTGAGAGATAAAAAGGTCTTCATTCAAAAGAGTTATGACGTCTCATGATGAATGCCAAGTTTCTTCGGAAGTCACGTAATCGATGCCTCTTCTGACAACCAGAGAAATAATTCTTTTAGGTACATGGAACGTTCGTACATTGTGGGAGACTGGAAGATTACTTCACGTTGCTGCAGAAATGAGAAGATACAACCTCGAGGTGCTTGGAATCAGTCAAACCCTTTGGCCGCAGATAGGATACCTGAGACTATCTTCAGGAGAGCTGCTGTTATACTCCGGCCATAAAGAAAAAAATGTCTCACACACACACACAAGGAGTTGCACTGATGCTGTCCAAACAAGCACAAAAGTCACTGATATGACGGGAATCCCATTGACACAGGATCATCAAAGCACCCTTCAAGAAAAAGAAAGAGGACATTAAAATGAATTTCATCCAATGCTATGCACCTATCAAAGACTAAAATGATGACATTAAAGATCAATTATACGAGAGGCTGCATTCAATCGTCGACAGATGCCCATCAAAGAATTTGACCATTCTAATGGGAGACTAAATTCCAAGGTTGAAATGGAAAACACTGGATAAGACGACGGCATGGGACAACATGGACTGGGAGGAATGAACAAAAACGGTGAGAGATTCGCAAACCTATGTGCCTTCAACAAACTGATCATCCGTGACACAAAATTCCCATACAAACGCATACAAAAGGCCACATGGATTTTATTGGATCACACCATACAGAACTAAATCGACCATATCTGTATCAACAAAAAGGTCAGAGGGATCATGAGGATGTGAGAACAAGGAGATGAGCTTATATAGCTCCGGATCATCATTTGCTGGTCGCCAAAATGAAACTGAAATACAAGAAGCACTGGATAACAGGGCAGACACATCACACAAGTTTAATACGGCCTTTCTTCGGGATACTGGAAAGCTCAATGAATTCAAGATAGCTCTCAACAATAGGTTCTAGGCCATGCACGATCTACTCAATCGAGAGGAAACAACTATCGAAAACAATTAGAAAGTGATCAAAGAGGAAATCACTTCAACACGTCAGGATGATCGAGGCCACAAGAAGTACCATCAGACGGAATGGGTCTCTGTTGGTTTTCTCAAAAATATTCAGGAAAGGAGGAAGAATAAAGCAGAAATCAACATCAGAAGAGAAAGTTAAGGCACAAGCTGAATACACAGAAGCAAACAAGCAAGTGAAGAGAGACATCAGAACCGACAAACGCAAATATGTGGAAGATCTAGCAATGACGGCGGAAAAGGCTGCAAGAGAAGGAAACTCGAGACAATTGTACCAAACAACAAAGAAGCTCGCCGGAAACTATCGTAAGCGGAACGACCAGCGTAAAACAAGGAAGGCAAAGTTATCAACAACACTGAAGAACAGCAAAACAGGTGAGTAGAGCACTTTAAGAAACTCTAGAATCGGCCAGCTCCACTGATCTCACCCAACATCGAACAACCATCCACAGACATCCCAATCGATGTTGCATAGCCAAAGATTTAAGATATTAGCGTGGCTATCAGACAAGTGAATAACTGCAAAGCAGCAGGACCAGACAACATTCCAGCAGAGGCAATGAGAGCAGATGTGGAAGCAACTGCAAAGATGCTCCACAATATCTAAAACAAGATTCGAGATGGAGAACGAGTCCAAAAGACTCGAAAGAAGGATACCTCATCAAAATACGAAAGAAAGGTGATATCAGCAAGTGTGAAAACTACAGAGGCATCACTCTTTTCACAATACCAGGTAAAGTCTTCAACAGGGTATTGTTAAACAGAACGTAGGACTTCGTAGACGCCCAACGTCGAGACCAACAGGCTGGATTTCGTAAGGATCGATCGTTTACCGACCAAACTGCAACATTACGGATCATTGTGGAACAATAAATAGAGCGAAACTCACCACTCTGCATCAACTTCATCGACTACGAAAAATCATTCGATAGCGTGGATAGGAAAACACTGTGGAGGCTTCTTCAACACTACAGCGTGCCTGAGCAGATAGTCAATATCATTTGGAATTCTTATAATCAATAAACTTCAAAATCGTGCATGGAGGACAGCTGACAGACTATTTCGAGGTGAAGACCGGTGTCAGGCAAGGTTTCATACTTTTAACCTTCTTCTTTATCTCGGTGATCGACTGGATTATGAAGAAAATATTTAGTCAATATTTAGTCAATTGATCGTTTTAAATTTTAGTAAAACAAACGCTCTCACTTACACACTAAAAACTGTCCACAACATTCTAGTCTTTGATCATTGATCTGTATCATTTAGTTTCATGCTATTCAAACATTAAATGCATTTTAGCTAACAAATGATAATATCCAGATTAAGCCACTCTACCGGATCATACACGTTGGTTGTATTCTTCATAGAAAGGGATTAGTAAAACACTATATAATCCATCATACTTGTATCAGGAATTTAAAACACCATGACATTTAATTTGTGGTAGATAAAATAGAGGGAATTCATAAGTTTAAAGCTGATTGACAATCCATGCTCAATGTCAATTTAGTTAGCTATGTTATTCATAAAACCTTCCATTGTTTGTTTTCATGTTCCACAGTGTATTACTTACTGATTGTAAGTAGTTTGAGTTTTAATCAATCTTTTATACAGGATGTTTGTTGTAACGACTAAGATTTTTTTATTGCAAAAAGCATTTCTCCCAATATCACTGATTAAATTTTCCCCAAATTCATCCTTAAACTTACAGTATTATGTAGTCATCCTCCTTTCAGTTGGTATTTTAGTTATAATAATGTAAGATTCAATATTTCAGAGCTTAATTGGTTTCTCAGTGTTGCGTTTAGTCTTCCTTCTGTATATATTAAAGAGGACTCTAACTGAATTAGTCTGTCTTTTACACCTTGTGTTGAACCACTTGGCATATCTATTGTTTTATTAGCTTTTATATAATAAATACACTGTGGATAGCATTGGGCTACATGTTGAGTATTTCTTCTCATTTTGGATTCGTCATCTAAATCTAAGTGAATTTTGAATGTTGATTTTTCCTTTAAATACTTATGATTACGTGCATAAACTAAATTATGAAATCATAATAAATTCAAGTAGGATTTAAATATCTTTAAATAATTAGAAATATTCATTATAAAGTTGTGGAGATCATATGCTCACTTATGACTAGCTTTATGAGGAAATTTTTGGAGTTCTAGGAGGAAGTTTCAACCAGTAGATTTAAATTTCCGAACACAATGGATGATGTAGAACAATATCATGGATTTATTGAAGTTAGCAGTTAACACCATCGAATGCTAACTTACTGATCTAGAGGTTAAGCATTCAAAAGGGAGGCTGAAAATTTTCGGATTCGAGTCCAGCTTATGGGGTCTTGGATGCACACTGTTGAAGTGTCCTATATCAAGGCAAAACAGTGGTCCAGTACTTCCAGGTTTCTAATGGTTGTCCAAAATTGATCGATTCATGATTTCAATAATTATATTTAATAAAGCATCTTATTTCTTGATTATGGATTATCAATTATTTCTGATTCAATCAACATGAACTGATACTGGTGTGTGTTTGTGTGTGTGTATGTGTGTGTGAAATTGGCTTATGATATTCTATGTTATATTTAAAAACAAATAACTATGAAATTTTTTTTCAAAATTTCAGTCTAGCCGAAACTCACTGTAAGTTATGTTCGTCACTAGGTACGCTTGAAGCTATTACGAGTTCACCTTAGTCGATAAACGCGAACGCGACAATGAACCAGCGTCCAGTTAGGCTACCTTGTACCGAACGGCTAAAAAGAAGTCTTGATATAGTGTAGAAAATATATTCTACAAACACCCAGCAATCACACAATATAATCAAGCACACAACTCTCGTTTATTCATTCATCATAGAAACATCATTGGGACAGTTACAAAAATAGCACACTAAAATACACAGCAGCCAATCACAGCCATGGATTTTCCTGGTGTGAAATGAAATCTCGGGGTCAACTGATCAGCCCATGCTCGCAAACGTGAAATCCCAAATAAGGCATTTATCAAGCGAGTTCTGGGGATCTAACCTCCCCAACACTATAATTATATCATACTCAAAATTGAAATGTATCTCTGTTATATACAACATTAATAATGAATTCAATGTTAGTTTTGTTTCTTTTATTCGTTGCTTGTTATTCATTATCATCGAATTTATCAAATGAAACTTACATGTTATTAGTTCATTCTACGAAAGGTAGGTTCATATTAAATTAGATATGGTAAATTTACTGATTGAAAGATCAGTTTGTGTAATAATATAATAATCTTCACTTTGACATTGTTAACTGATCAACACAAATAAATTCTTATTCTATTCATATGTTCTTAGTTAATTACAGTGTCTCATCTTCAATCAACAATGAATTAACTGAGATACTAACAACAACAGTCAGTCAGTTGCAACGTAGAACTTTGTACGTACGTACATCAGTTCAGGTTGCCATATCACATAAGCACAGTGATACAATTATCAATTCAAATCCCATAATAGTAGAGGTCGTAGAAGTATTAGCAGTAATAAGAGAGATCGGGGTTCGAGGATATTACTGAAAAAGTGGAATCTAGTGAAATAAACTTAAACAGAAAAAGATAAAGTGATGAGAAACTCTGAAGGTCAGGATCTGAGAGAACACAAAGAATAAATGCACCTGCACCATTGCAAACGATTTTCATACATGTCATTCAAGGTCTCTAACCATCGATTACTATCATCTCGCAGGCCCCAACCCAGCAGTCGTCACCTACCAACATGACTCAATGCAGCCGTCAGTGACTCCGTGGATTTGTGCCATGTTTTGGTTTGGCCGCCCCTAGCTTTCTTCCAACCTATTCCTACATCACAAATCAGCCCACCAGCGCAGTCGGTGGTTAGGCATACATAACACATGTCCCAACAACCTCAACTGATTTAGTTTCAATACTTCATCTGTTGATCTACAGTCTTCACCTAGGACCCTCCTCCTAATAACAACAATGCTTCGGAGATACCTATGATCGAAAACCAGTAACCTACGAATATCTTCTACTCTAACTGGCCATATAGTGGGACGGAGCGAACTGCTGCGCAGTAGACTCGCTATTTGGTTAGCAAACTGATATCTCGCCTGCGCCATAATGGACCCAAGCTGGCAAAAACCAATCGAGCCTTTTGAATCCGTGCTGAGATTTCATCACACACTAGGCCGTCAGCACTGATGAGACTCCCAAGATAAGTGAAGCGGTCTACACGTTCGACTACTTCACTCCCTACCACTAGTTCAGGTGTCGATACAAGCCAATCCTGAAGCAACATTTTGCATTTCGAGCGTGAGAACCGCTTCCCTAACATGCTTGCATTGTTGCTTAGGGTAGTCAGAAGACTCACCAAGTAGAACTATGTCATCGGCATATTCTAAGTCAACCAACGAATCTCCTGGTAGGTCTACTCCTGAAAATTCCTATGAAGGTAAGGTTATATCTAGAAACATGACTATGAAAAAGTTAAACAAGAATGGAGGTAGTGGACATCCCTGACGGACACCACTTGAAGTAACCAACTCCGATGACAGTTCACCATAAGCTCTCGTTTTACCAGTAGTGTATAAGGTTATTGTACTTTCTGGTACACCTTTTAATGACAGACAATGCCATCACATCACGATCGATAGAGTCGAATGCTGCTTTAACGTCCAGGAATACAACTAATGTCGAATGCCGAAATGTGTCTGTGTTGCAGGACTTGTCGTAGGGTGAAAATGTGGTCTATACAGCCACGTCCAGATCGAAAACCTGTCTGGTTTTCTCTAGTCTTCTCTTCACGAGCCATAGTTAGGAGTCTAAGTATTATCGAGTTTAAGAATTCGGTCACTATTTGAGTCAAACTGATTCCTCTGTGATCGTTACAAGAGAACTTTTGCCCTTTTTTATAGTGTTGGACAATCAGGGATTGAGACCAGTCAGATGGGATTACGTCCAGTTCCCAAATTCTACCTAAGATCTCAGTCAGTCGTGCTGCTAAAACTGGACAGCCATCCTTAAAAATCTAAGGAGTTAGCCTATCAGAACTCATTACTCTGTCTCCTTTTAAATTTCCAAAAGCTTTCCCAACATAAAGAGTATGAGGAATTGAATCGAATTGCCATTTAGGATGACTGGAGATCGTGGGTAACCGAAATGTGGCAGACGGCCAGTTGAACTGATCCCTGAGGTGCTCTGTCAATCGATCCAATCTCCAGAATTGAGCATGAATAATAAGCCCATCCTTTTCTGAGAAAGTCTCACTAACAGTCAGGTTCGTAATACCGGTTTCCTTGATAAGTCTGAATAATTGTCTACTGTTACTTATCACCGTTTCCTTTTCCGTCTCTCTCGCCTTCGCTACCCACCACTGTTCGCGATCATTGCGTAGGTTTTTTATCAGCCTGCGCTTAAGCTAACTCCACTTGTAGTCGCATTCAGAGCCACACAAGATGAGTTTCGGAGCATCTACCAATTCGGCAGATGCTACTGAAGTCCATTGATTTTCATTAAACTTTCGCTTTAACTTACTGGCAGATTTCACTGCTGTTTCCACAGCTTTTTGGATATCATCATTCCAAGCTGCCTCAGTGTGGGCATCACTTACTACATGGCTGCCTAATTGTTTTCCTAATTGTTCCTAAAATAGATTTGTAGTGCCTCCACATAAACTTGAGTTCGCTCATATTTAATTTGATTACGCCTTCCGATTAACTTATGTAACCACGCTATTCGTATAGCAACAACTCATATGTACCATTGGTATTTTTTATTATCTGGTTTGTATGAGCTTGTACGATTGAGCATTGCTTACGCCTACGCGCTTACTCATCCTTTTCGCTTTAATAATTCCTTAATATCCCCATGAACTCACATGATTTGTATCGCTTGCTTTTGACCTTGTCAGTCATTCGTCGCTTTTATTCATGTGTGTGCATGCCTATTTCGCTTGTCATATGTCTGTTTATGTTTATCTGACTATATATTCATAGTCATACTCTATCTCTTTGAGTTGGCTCTTAGCCTTCTCCAATTCGCTTCGCCCATTCGTTCTCATTGTAACCCATGGGAGTTGGCTCAAAAGCCTTCTCCAGTTCACGTCGCTTCATTCGTTTTATTCACTGCTTCTCCGCTTCGCTTTGTGGTGTGAGATGTTTTTCTTTATACTCACAGTTAGCGTTTGATAGAAATAGGCGGTTATCTGAGCATAGCTGCAGCAGGCGGTCGCCACTATCTGATTTCTGAGCCAGGACACCATTAGATCCATCCAGGTGTCTTTCCTTTTCACTTAGTCTACCTACTTGAGCATTAAAGTCACCGGCCATTATTACTATATCAGAGCGCTTAGCTTTTCGAAGGTTTGAAAGGTTTCTGTAAAACTCATCTTTCACCTCGGCTGAACTGCAGTCAGTGGAAATGTGGGCAGATACGACGACGAGGCAACATCGAGTTTCCCTATCTTTACGAGTCCTTACTGTCAGGTTTATTTGGACTGCATATAAGCGACTATCTGCCGGGATCCAGTATAAGATAGCTAGTACTGCCATACAAATTAATACTATACCGAAACCACCAAGGCCACGGAAAGCAGCAGAAGGGCTTTCAGATACACGGAGCGTAAACTGAGTTGATTCTCTATCTGCACGAGATGAAATCAAATTATTTTACTAGGATCCTGTACGCTCGTTTCGGAGATACATCGACCAACCGGGATTCCTAAGTCCTAGCTAAGAAAGCCTGTTGCCCTATTTGAGAACATTAAAAGCTCCAATATGTCGTTTGGAGTGAGGTTTTAGGAGACCAGGAGTAACGTTTCGTAAGCTCGAAACGTTTGCTTCAATGGTGTGAGGTGACAACGGAATGAAAGGAGGGTTGGTCGTGGAGATAAGAGAGTCATTAGGAGGTGTAGAAAGGATTTGACTGTGACTGATTTAGTCTGTTGTGTTTTTACGGGTATGAGGGAGGTCGTCTTTTTCCGGCTGCCCACACAGTGGAAGGGCTGTGGTTGTCAAAAGATGCTTCGGTCTCACAACTTCCGAAGAAACTAGGCTTTCATCATGAGATTTCATAACTCTTCTAAATGAAGACCTTCTAACTCCCAGAGCAAATTTTAAATGGTCTAAATTAGTCTTAACAACAACAGCAACTAATCAACTTTGCTAACAATGATTACATCTAAATAATACTATGATTTCATTCAAAGTGAAGCTAATAGAAAATTTCTGTTCAAAATATGAATGATATGAGATAATACTGGATTTGGCATGATAATGGATAAATCGTCTATTAATATTACAATCATTCTTCACCACTGATAACCACATGGGCTTAAAAGGATAGAAGAAAATTTTTTTACATAAGTATTTCTATTGCTCAAGAAAAACAATTGAAGTCAAAATTACAGTCTATTTCTGTGTATTGAGCAAGATGTAGTAACCAGTCGATATAAGTGTCGATAATATGTGTGAACCATCGAAATAATAATTGCTTTCGATGACAATCTCAATAGATCATAATGTTGACTAAGGTCAATGGTTACACAACTAAAAAGAGGAAAATAACTTTCACGATAGAAACAGAGGATCCTGAATGTAGTCAAGTTTTGTATTAGAGTATTTTAGTAATGGTGATTTTACCTTAAAATAATAAATGAATCATTGTTAGAACACCATTAGAAACCTGGAAGTTTGGGGCGGCCGTTTAGTCCTGGCTTGAGATTCATCATCAGTGTACATTCACAACTCCGGTTAATCACAGCATTTAAACGAAGCACCTTCGGTCTTGCACGTAAACCCCTAACTTCTGAAACAATAAACCAACATCCAACGGTGTAAATAGGCTTCCAGATTTCTAACAGTTAAGTTAGTCACGTAAAACCTAAATTCAGTAGCAGTGAGAACATCAACTTCTAAAATTCGGATGATGAATCCAAAACGAGAAGAAATGCTCAACATGTAGCAGAATGCTATCCACAGTGTATTTATTAAATTAAAGCTAATAATTCAATAGATATGCCATGAGGTTGAAGACAAGGTGTAAAAGACCGACGAAATTCAGTTGGAGTCCTTAATATTATAAACAGCAGAAAGACTAAACACAACACTGGAAAATCAATTAAGCTCTGAAATATTGGAGTTTAAATTAGTATAAATAAAATACCAACTGAAAGGAGGATGACTACATAATACTGTAAGTTTAAGGATGAATTTGGGGAAAATTTAATCAGTGATATTGGGAGAAATGCTTTTTGCAATAAAAAAATCTTAGTCGTTACAACAAACATCCTGTATAAAAGATTGATTAAAACTCAAACTACTTGCAATCAGTAAGTAATACACTGTGGAACATGAAAACAAACAATGGAAGGTTTTATGAATAACATAGCTAACTAAATTGACATTGAGCATGGATTGTCAATCAGCTTTAAACTTATGAATTCCCTCTATTTTATCTACCACAAATTAAATGTCATGGTGTTTTAAATTCCTGATACAAGTATGATGGATTATATAGTGTTTTACTAATCCATTTTTAGGAAGCATACAACCAACGTGTATGATCCAGTACAGTGGCTTAATCTGGATATTATCAGTTGTTAGCTAATGCTTTTAATGTTCGAATATCATGAAGCTAAATTATACAGATCAATGACCAAAGACATGAATGTTGTGGACAGTTTCTAGTGTGTAGGTGAGAGCGTTTGTTTTACTAAATTTAAAACGATTAATTGACTAAATATTTTGTATTATGAAGGGTTCGCACAATGAATAGATACTAGAAAATCATTATTTATTAAATAGTGTATAACAGTTAACGAGTTTCAAAGACTGGTTCCGTTACTAACATTCTTGTAGAAGTAAACACTTAAAATCGAATCCAGTTCAGTTCTTATTCATCTATGTGTTGCTTTTAATCTTAAAGAGAAACCGTTTGAGTTTGTAATGAAGATTAGTTTGCATTATATCACTTACTTTCTGATGTACTTACTTACTTACGCCTGTTACCTTCAACGGCGAATAGGCAGCTGATCAGCATTCTTCAGCCTACTCTGTCCTGGACTTCTGTCTCCAGTTCTGTTCATTGTTTGTTTATTCCTCTCACATATTTCTCTATTTCTCGGCATAATGTGTTCCTTGACCTTCCTCTTTTCCTTTTACCTTGAGGGTTCCATGTGAGGGCTTGTCTTGTGACGCAGTTAGGTGCTTTTCTCAGTGTGTGTCCTATCCACTTCCACCGCTTCTTCCTGATTTCCTCCTCCACTGGAATCTGGTTTGTTTTCTCCAACAGTAAGTTGTTGATGATGGTGTCTGGCCAGTGAATCCGAAGTATCTTGCGTAGACAACTGTTCATAAACTTTTGTATCTTGTGGATGATGGCTTTAGTAGTTCTCCAAGTTTCCGCTCCATAGAGTAGAACTGTCTTAACATCCGTATTAAAAATTGTGAATTCAGTGTGGGTCGACATGTGTTTGGTCCCGATCGTCCAGTTGCATCATTGCTGTTCACTGTATACCGTACTTGACGGCCCCCCAGATATAGACGTCTTCATAACCCAGTCTATTGCCAGAAGAAGGAGAAAATATAGGAGCAAGCAAAATTGCTTGACACCGGTCTTCACTTCAAATGAGTCTGTCGGCTGTCCTCCATGAACTATTTTACAGTTTGATCCATCATAAGAATTTCGTATGATATAGGCTATATTCTCAGGCACGCTGTAGTGTCGAAGAAGCCTCCATAGTGTTCTTCTTTCCACTCTATCAAATGCTTTCTCGTAGTCAATGAAGTTGATGTAGGGTGGTGAATTCCATTCAACTGATTGTTCCACAATGATCCAAAATGTTGCAATACGGTCAGTACATTATCGATCCTTATTGATCGCGAATTTGAACGTCTTCGTAGTCCTTCATTCTGTTAAACATCATCCTGTTGAAGACTTCGCTTGTTATTGCGAGAAGAGTTTTAGTGGGATACTTATATGATGAAAACGCAATTGGTTTAATAGGAACATTTCTCATTATAACCAATCCCACCAGCGATCATTTAACTGTACTTTTTTACAGCACAGTTACGCGCAACTTTCTGTTTGTGTTGCTGCCATCTTTGCTGTAGCTGCTCTTAAATTTCGCCCACTTTCCTCGTATAATTTCGGTGTCCTTTCGACACCTCGAAATCACCCTGGATTTATTTATCTTCTCAGTGATGGGTTCATAATGAGTATATAGTGGTGATCATAGTCAATCTCAACTAGGTCTGCAGTAAAATTGGTGCGCTGACGTTTTATTCAAAGAAGTCAATTACGGTGAGTCTATTGTTCATCTATCCACATTTTTATCAAGTTGCAATACTATTATTAACGTCCTTTAATATATAATATACTTGCAACAACGTTTCGAAACGATGGATAGCTATAATAATAGACTCCGAGGTGCAGTTCATTGCATTTTCACCTGTATCCTCCCCATCACGTCAGGTTGCTCGCTTATTTTACGTGCATGATTTTTGCACTAACTCTGGGTACGTAGATGCTGCTTCGATGTCGGGTGGATTTAGTGGAACTGGCCGATTCAAGAGATCACTAAAGTGCTCTACACACCTGTTTTGCTGCACTTCATTGTTGGAGATTTCTTTGTCTTACTTGCTTTTCACTGGTTATTCTGATTTACGATAGTTTCCAGTGAACTTCTTTGTCGTATCGTGCAATTGTCTCATGTTTCCTTCTCTTGCAGCCTTTCTGCCATCACATGTGGATCTTCCACATATTTACGTTTGCCGGCTTTGTTGTTCCTCTTCACACGCCTGTTTGCTTCTGTGTATTCAGCTTGTGCCTTGACCCTCTCTACTCCTGTTTGGCTGATATTGATTGTTTCCTCCTTGTTCCTCCTTTCTCAAAAATTTTCAAGAGTACCAACAGCTGTCCATTCCTTGTGATGATACTTCTTGTGGCTCAGGACCTCCTGACGTGTTGAAGTGGTTGTCTCCTTGATCCCTTTCCAATTGTCCTCCATAGTTATTTCCTCTCCACTGGAACCTATTGTTGAGGGCTATCTTGAGTTCATTGAGATTTCCAGTATCTCTAAGAAAGGCCTTACTAAACTTTTGTGATATTCTCTGTCCCGTTTTCCCATGCTTCTTTAGTTTCAGTCTCATTTTGTGACCAGTAAGTGCCGATCTAAACCTATGTCTGATCCTCACTTGGTTCTCATGTCTTCCATAGTAGCTCTGAACTTTTTGTTGATACGAATATGGTCGATTTGGTTCCGTGTAGTGTGTTGCGGAACTCTTAGTGTGTGTAAGGCATTTCTTCTTCATATTCGGAGTATAACAGCAGCTGTCCTGAGGATAGTCATAGTAGTCCAACTTGCGTCCAATGCGTTTCACAGATTCCAAGCACCTACATTAATTTGAAACATTGTTCTAACATTCCATATACCTAGAAGAATGGTTGCTTGTGTTTTGAGGAGTATCGGCCACGTGAATTAAAAAGTACTCGAATTTCATCACGAGACGTCACAACTCTTCTGAATGAAGACCTTCTAAAACTCTGGGCAGAATTAAAATGATTGGAATTGATTTTTCTGGTTAGCGTTTTTTCGCGAGTCGGTTTTCTACGGATGAGTTTGCCAACCCTGTATCCAACGCTCCTCCTTTATCCGGGCTTTGTACAGGCAGTAGCCTCGGAGGTTCTCTTGGAGAAGTTATGAGTCAAATAGACCGTTGATAAATTGAAAAATAATATCATTAAACAAGAAATATCAAAATTAATCATCTACAGAAATATATTTAAATGAAACTAATCGTCGCAAGGGATCTGAAGTTGCCATATTCCGTTTTTGATGAGTTGGTGTTTCCATGGTACTCAAATTCATAGTGTAAACCATTTACATAATTATATCACTTTAGTGTCTTGGATAACTTTTACAAGTTTTAGCAATAATTATGTTTGTATGCAGTCACTGAAAACTTTTTATCAGCTATCAAAATGCAATTAAGTTCTTGTGTACATGAATAGCTCGTAACTATACAAACATGATAAATAGTATTGGTAGCAGTAGTAGTAGTAGTAGTAGTAGTAGTAGTAGTAGTAGTAGTAGTAGTAGTAGTAGTAGTAGTAGTAGTAGTAGTAGTAGTAGTTATGCTTAGAACAAGGCTGGGTGATAGTCTTGAATATTCATGTTCTTATTAAGGGATATGATAGAGCTATCATTAATAAACGATGCATAGAACTACGCATTTCAAATTTTGAAATTAATTTTGAACTACTTATTTAAATTTTTCAGTAGTTTAATCTTAAATTAGTAAAAATCAATCAGGTTTTAATGGTCAAGTTAAGAGCTAAGAACTATCATTAATTAATATGTATATCGTTCAATAGTGAATACATTCACATGAGTTTTATGAAAACATTTAATTCTTCCGGAAAAAAAACACTGGTTGATCGCATTAACTTTTTTAATAAATTCAACAGAAAATTAATTTAATCGGCTTAATTTTTTTCTCAAACTGAACAAAAAAAATAACGATAGTGAATAGTTAGTTAATTTATTCATGCAAAAAATCAAGCATGATATTAAATTCAATTTTAAAATGGCATTAGAAGAGCAATGAGTGCATAACAACACATGTTTCATGCTGAACTATATATATCAAAACATGCATCTAAATATATAAACACACATCATGTACATATGTATACTTCTTTTTTTGATCAATGTTCAATATGTATCATTAAAATATGACATTCACTTTGTACACATGTATGAAAATGAAAAAAAAATTCGAATTTAAGAAAAACAAACAACCAAACATTCATTAGCTTCCACTTTGTTTTTGATATCTTGTATGTGCTTCGTTTGTCAAGTGTGTTTTATTTTCACTTCACTGCTTCAGAACTAAAGAAAAAATCATGTATATATATAATGCATTTTTCAATGATTGATGATACATGATCGTGTGTTTCATAAAATAAAAAAACTCGTTAACGATTCGGTTCATTATTTTTCTAATTTTTGAGCCAAGCAGTGAAAAGAAATGAGTTTTTTCTCATTCATTCATTGATTCATAATTAACAGTAGTGTGTAAGTGTTTGTTGATATGCATTAAATTAAAATTAAAATGTTCAGAAAAAAAAATGATAGTAGTAGAATGAACATGACTTTTTAGATCGCTTGCTGCATATCAGAGGTTCTAGTGTTATAATACACACACACACGCAGACACACACACGCAGACACACACATATGTACAGACATGCATGCATGCATCATACACACACACAGGTGTAGATATAAAAAACCTTGAACTGACAACTGCTTACTCTTTAGAGTACATGTGCAAAGTCACTAGTGTAATTTATGTTTAATGAGTAGAAAAATGGTATAGTGTTAAGAGTAGAGAAAAAGAGAGAGGGAGGCAAACAGGAGGAGGATTTAAAATTCACATGAATTATTAGACAATTTAACTTTCTTCAAAATTATCTCAACAGTAATAATAATAAGAAGAATATTTCAAGAAGGAGATCTACCATATGTATGCATATTGAATATATTAAAAAATTCGTTTATTGAATCCGTTTTCTAAATGATCTATGCAAATGTTAATTTGTGTAAACAGCCCATTTTTCATTTATGGATATATATGTATATGCATATATTTGCTTTCATAAATATTTTCATCTACGTTTTTTTTCGGTATCCTGGTGTCTCCTCTCCCTCTTTTTAACTTTTTTTTAACGTTGACTATTATTAACTACTCACATTTATTTTGTTGTTTATATTTCGATCGCAAAAAGGTGTTCCAGCTACTGTATTACTGGACAGTTATTGATCGTATATATATATATATATATATATATATATATATATATATATATATATATATATATATATACGCACCCTCACACAGGGGCACAATCATTTACTTACACACACACACACAGACATAAATATATACATATTTACATGTTAAGCATATGAAGTAAATGTGAGATTGTTTTCATTCTATTATTTTTCAAGTAATCTATATTCAAATAGTCCGATGTTTAGGCGTTCGCGTACGATATCGAAGGTCTCGGGTTCTTATCCTGAGAGATGGAGGAGTCGTGGATGCGCACTACCACTGATGAATCTCATAACAGGACGAAACGGCCATCCAGTGATTCCAGGTTTCGCTAATGATGGTCTAACAATGATCACTTGATGAGTTCAGAATGTGTTAAAACACAAATCTCCAAAACTCTAACTGAGGATAAGGAAACGTTTTTTTTGATCTTCAAGAAAAGTTTGTTGGAAAATTTAAACCAGTATGTTTAATTGAATAGACTGAAAAAAAGCACACTATTTTGATAGTAATAGAACAATTGATATTGAAAACTTTAGCACAATCGGATCATTGCTTTTATCGCCTAGTATGCAACCCGTCAATATTTGAAAGTCAAAAAATAATAAAAATCATTAAACCATTCAGCATGATTTAAATCATATATCGTAAACGTTTCCTTTCATTTGGCTTGAATTTATGATAATTGAAAGATTATTCTTGATTTGATTAGTGCATAATCATAGTATGGTATTTGTGAATTTTGTTTGAAATAGTTCATAACAATTGCGTTTAGAAATGTTGACAATCTATATGTGTTTCTTCTGATCTGTGCTGGTCTGTGTTCTATTATGAAGGGTAATAGGCGTCAAGTATGTAAGTAATGTGTGTTTTTTGTTGAAACCTAATAATCAGTTTTTAAGATCCTTTTTTTGAAGGCTTTGTTTGTGAAAATCTCTCCATGTATATATATTTGTAATATGTCCTTATTGATTCCTTCAGTTGTACATTTTGTGAATCTGTTCAATTCCATTTTGAGATGATAATATTTGTATTTTAATTATAGTTTCTATTTCCTCTGTCTTCACTGAGTTTCTGTGTTTCTTTCTGAATTGCATTTATGTTGTTTAAGCTGATACTTAGTCATGGCGACAGCCATATTGATTTGTTCCTCTTTTGATTGGATTGCTTGCATTGACTGGAATTGTGCATTTTGATTGTGAATTGAAGCACTCTTCCAGAATAGGAGAAACACTCTGTGTTATAAAGCAACCAATTATTATCTGTCGAACGAATCTGATCTATCCAGGAGGGATAGAATATCATTCGTTGGTTCCTGTTAATTTGAATAGTTGAACAATTGTTGGTGGAATAACTGAGTGGTAATATTTGTTTAGGTAATGATGTACATTTAAATTTATAATGAATAATAGAACCGTCATTTACCCAAAAATCGTGTTTTGGATTTCAACTGGGCAAGACGCGTGTCTAAACTTCCTTGAGAGTTATTCCTCAATCCAAACCTCAGTTTGGGTCCTACAGATACTATGATACGGATCTATTTTATAAAACATTTACTGTAAAAAATTGGAGTTGTTTTTACTCAAATTTGAGAAATGCAATGAAGAATATACAATAAGCTAAACATTAAATTGAATTATATCAACTCATTCAATGAGAAATATGTATCATTTATCAATAATTTCATTGATAATGATCATGAATTAATTTAAACTAAATTTCCTTGAAAATAAAGTGTGAGTGCGTCAAAATATTTGACTAAAACTGTGAAATGATCATTGTAAGATCATCGTTAGAAACCTGGAAGCATTGGACCTAGTATGATGCTCAGGAGCAGTGAGCATCCACTGGGCATCCCCTCCAGCCAGAGAATCCAACCCAAGATATTCTATCTTGAGCTCGAACATTTAACCTCTAGACCATTGAGCCAGCACGTAACGTCTAACTTCAACCAATGCATAGTATTGTACAACTTCACCTATTGTCTTCAGTGGGTAACTGCTTCAAACCCAACACAAGCCTAACCGCACTGACCAGGACTTCTCACTAGAACTCCAAGAATTTCCTCATTAATCTAGTCACTAGTGAGAACATTTAATGCTTTTCATGATAGAATTATAGAGATTTATTTGAGTTCAATGAAACTCAACAACAATTTCTTACTATTTACTAAAGCTTAACTTGTAAATATAATATATTGAAATGCTGTATTTAATTTACAGATAAATTAATATATTCATGATTTCATATGTAATTTATATCTAGAATATTACAACGATTCTAATAAACCATATTAGTAGGATTGTACATGTTGTTGAGTTTCATTCAAATCAAAAAACTCTCTATAATTCTATAATAGACCGCTTCACTTATCTGGAGAGTCACATCAGTGCCAATGGCCAGGTGACTGACGAAATCTCGGCACGGATACAGAGAGCTCGATTGGCTTTTGCCAACGTGCGTCACTTATGGCGCAGGTGAGATATCCGTTTGCTGACAAAGGACGAGTGTACTGCGCGGTAGTTCACTCCGTCCTACTTTATGGCTGAGAAACATAGCCAGTCAGAGTAGAAGATATTCCTAGATTACTGGTTTTCGATCATAGGTGTCTCCGAAGCATTGCTTGAGTATCGTGGGACAACCGAGTAAGCAATGCTGTTGTTAAGAAATGGATGCTGGTTAAGGATGGCAGATCAATAGATCAAGTAATGAAACTTCATCAATTGAGGTGGTTGGGACATGTGATGCGTATGGCTAACCACCGACTGCGTCGATGAGCTGTTTTGTGATGCAGGAATAGGTTGGAAGAAAGTTAGGGGCGGCCAGACAAAAACATGTCAGAAATCCATGAAGTCAGTAACAAGTGGACTGAGTTATGTCGGTAGTTGTCGACTACCTGGTTGAGGTACGCGAGATGTTAATAATCGATGGTTAGAGATCCTGAATGACATGGCTCAAAACTGTTTGCAATGATGCAGGTGCATTCATTCACTGTGTTCTCTCAAATTCTAAACTTTTTAATTCCTCATCACTCTATCTTTATCTTTTCAAGTCTATTTCACTAGATTCTACTTCTTGACTAATATCTTCTAATCCTAACCTCTCCCGACTTCTGCAAATACCTCTACTACTTCTACTACTGTAGGATTTGAATTGACGATTGTGTCTCTGTGCTAATGTGGTATGGCAGTTTGAACTGCTGTACTTACGTGCAAAGTTCTACAAATTTCATCCACAGTATATTTATTTCATTGAAATTAACAAAATACTCTATCATTTTTTCGTACTTCTTTGCAGCCTTACAGATTCAAAGCACATACACATCAGTAATACACTCACAAATATACAAACCTGTATACATTTACATTGTCTCCATCTCTCCGCTTCACACACACACACACTCGAAACAGACACATGCACATGCACAGACAGACACATCTTGAAAATGAAATGAATTTTACATAAAGTTGAATTTTATTTAATCAGAAAAATGAGTTAAAATGCAAATTACACCAAATCAAAGAATATTGATGGTGACCATGATCATAATATTAATAATAATAATAATAATAATAATAATAATAATAATAATAATAATTATTATTATTATTATTGTTATAAATATTATTATATACTCATCATATTATATATATTGCTGCATTCACAGAATTACGCAATCACAATGGGTTGTTTCTAGTTTTCTCTTTATTTGTTATGTGCAGGATTTCATGAGTATGATTTAGTTTGTTGGTAGCTTTTTAGATTAGTTAGTTAGTTAGTGTGGTTGTTTATTTATAGTTTACAGAAAAACTTCTAACACATCAGCACACAATCAATACAACATTCATATATAAAAATTAATCATTATGTTAATGAATAAAACAGAAGCAGTGAAAACCACAACTAGAGCACCAACAACCGTTACATCTATTTACCAATATTCATCAGTTAACAAAGGACTGTTTTCATTAGAAAACAAAAAATTTAAATTAGCATAATAATTAATAACATCATAGTTTATGCATCATAGACATAGTGTAGTTTGAACAATATTAAAACACAATGAAATATTGGACATTGAAATCAGGTGAAACCTGGAGAAGCCATTCCTTTTTAGTGCTTACTCTCACCCTTTCTTTTTCTCTTGGTGATCGACTGGATTATGAAGACGTCGACATCTGGAGGGAAGCACGGTATCAACTGGACAGCTAGGACTCAGCTGGACGATATGGACTTCGCAGATGAGCTGGCTCTTCTATCGCACACGCAACAACAAATGCAAGAGAAGACGACCAGTGTAGCAGCAGCCTCTGCTGCAGTAGGTCTCAATATACATAAAGGAAAAAGCAAAATTTTCCGATGCAACACAACATGGACTGTCTGTTCCTGCTGCAAAACATCAATCCAATGTCACTATTCATGGGTTTCATACAAATTCCATTGTGTTCCCACTCTTCCCTTCTTGATCTTCCCCCATCCTCTGCTGCCAGACATTACGTTGACACTCACGTCATATACTACTTATAAGTAGCTCGCACCATACTTTTATTGAAGTGATGGAATATATTAATTAAAATTTTGGATTGAATTGTTTTTAAAAAAAAATCCATAGAAAATTTGTTTTATTCCATTCCATACTGCTTGTAAGTAGTTAAAATTTAAATTATGAAAAATATCTCATCAAATCACATTTGAACAGAATCCAGATCCTTGTTCAGAACATTTTTATATCATCCTCTCTGGTTCTTTTCTGTATGTGTGTATTAATGTGAATAGGCGAAGAAATCTATTTTACTTGTCTGAGAATAGTTAAAATGATTGAATGATTTGTTTGTTTGTTTTGAAATACAATTCAATTGTTATTACGTCATCCATTCAATCTGTTTATTAATTTGTCATGAGTTGTCATCATGATTGATCATCAAAGAATAAAATGAGTTGATTTCAGAAATTCAACTAATCATTACACTTTCATCATCATTACATTGTGATAATATATAGAATTTAGCGTAGAGATATAACATTCGTGAAGTAAATAAACCAGTTTATTGATGTAATTGTAATTGAATGCATGTACGTGAATGAATGTTCGTGTGTGTGTGTGTAGGTGAGTGCGTGTGTATGTGCAGTGTCTGTGTTGTTTTGTTTAAAAGAGTAGAATAACATGGAGGAATAAGAGAGGAATTCATCAAGAATTGAAACAAGTTCTTTTTGTTTTAATTAACAGAAACAATTTTAAATGTTCAATTTCTTTTCACATTTTTTTTAAGGATCATTTTATGTGGCCGTTTTGAATTTTCAACTGGAAGAATTTATCAGCGAAATTATTCAATAAATTAACTAACTAACTAACTTAGCAAATAATTGATGAACACGTCTGGTTTCATTCATCAATATTTTTATATGGGCGATAGGGGGGTGTTGGAGGACAGAAAAAAAACATTGAAAGGAATCCCATTCACCTGTAGAATTTGAATGATATCTAGTGTGTATGTTTATTGGAAAATGATTTTACAGTCTGTGAGAACTAAATAGTTTAATCAATGATTTTTGCAAAATGAAATCAAATGAACTTGTTATCCTTCGGGAATGTAAGATTATCATCACAATTCTAAGGACAGAAAAATAAGATCTTTTAAAACGAAATATTCCAGATGTTGAAATCTAGGATAAAATGCTTAATTTACTTGGTTATATCCTTGATTATTAGATAAAAATCAAAGCCAGCCAAATTATTCACGATGAAGTGTGGATATCCATTAGTGTTATCAGCTTCAATCGACCTAAATTGAATCAAATCTGACAAAGGATATTCTATCCATCATGTTCACTGACAATAATTCAAATCTTTCAGAGGACACAGCAACTGACTTAGTTACTTACTTACTTACGCCTGTTACCTACAATGGAGCATAGGCCGCCGACCAGTGTTCTCCAACCAAC
Organism: Schistosoma turkestanicum; assembly: GCA_944470395.2. Classification (NCBI taxonomy): domain Eukaryota; kingdom Metazoa; phylum Platyhelminthes; class Trematoda; order Strigeidida; family Schistosomatidae; genus Schistosoma; species Schistosoma turkestanicum. The sequence goes on along the minus strand of OX103974.1, from coordinate 13,485,523 downwards.
TCTGTCCTGAGCTTCTCAATTGGTGTCGCTGCCTCTACACAGGATGAAGATCTCATGGCATCGGGAGTTTGAAGACGGGGATGTAAGGAGCTTCTTGAAGGAGTTCGGAGCCGTGGCGGAGCTGGTAGGTGTCAAGGAGCAGAGGGCGATGGTGGTGGTGTTGGGACTCTACTAAGAGGCAAGGCGAGAGCGGTGTACGATGGTGTGGAGTACGCTGACTGGGAGGTGGTGACGCGAAGGCTGCTGGTGGTGGTCGACAGGATAGGCAGGACGCACTGCAGAAGTTCCGATAGGCGAGACTGACGGTGGATGGCGGACCAACGTGCAAGGACGCTGATTGAAGCGGCAGTGCGGCACATTATGGCGGACCATGAAATACCAAAGATAATATTAACCGATCAAGGTCCCTGTTTCGAGAATGATGTGTTCAAGACCCGTCTAAAACAGTTAGGTATCAAGAGAGTACGAACAACGCCGCATCATCCAGAGACGAATGGGTTAACGGAAAGGAATAAGCGAACGCTAAATGAATGGCTAGCATCTAAAGGGGGTGACTGGGAGAAAGAATTACCATTAATCTTGCTGGCACATCGTGCCTCGGCACAGGGAAAAACCTGGAAATCACCGTTCCAGCTAATGTATGGCAGACGGCCGAGACTACCAACGCATGATAAAAAACAAGGTTGATAACAGGAATGTGAGACAGAAGCAAACATCTGACATGGAGAAGTCAGAACAGGAGAGGAAGAAATGGTGACCGTATGTAGTCACGGAGAGACGCGGCGCAGTGTATACGATCCAGAAAGGAAACAAACAGAGACGCGTGAATGCCGGTGAACTCCAAAGGTGGTTCCAGGTGCGCCAAGATTGCGAGCCACAAACACTGATAAAGAAGACGGCTGTACGGTGATCAGAAAGACTGAGAGTGCGACTTGTTAAAGGGGGGACGAGTGTGGTGTGTGCTACTTATACTAACGATATAAGTAGTATAAGAAGGGACGTGAAAGAAGAAGTCTCACGGTCAGAAGAGGAAAACGGAAAGCAAATGGAGCAAAAGCAAGAAGTAAATTGAGTACCAACAGGAATGGAAGAAGGATGGAGCGTTGGAAGTCACGACTCAAAGATGATGTGCAAATAGAGTATTCACTGTAATGTTTTCGTTTTTAACTGACTCAAAGTGTAAATCCGCACAATACAATCTTCCTCGCCTGCCTCAGTTTTCTCCAATCGGCGGCCTAAGCTAAATTGTGGGGGAACAGGCGTTAGTAAGTAAGTAGGTGAATGCTTGGCATTTGTTAACTTACTGTTTCAGAACAAAGGTTCATATTTTTCAATCTGTCAAACTTGTCTTATATAAATCAATAGAATAGCTCTAAGAAGAAGCTCTAGAAGCTAACAAGAAAAGCTCTAACAAGCTGTTTTTTTTCAATAAATATATTGATAAATAAGAAATTTTATTCGTTTTTAGAAAAAAACAAAAAGGAGTCACAGATCAATGTGTATGTGTTAACAAGATTAGGAATAAATGCAAATTTAATACAATAACTAATACACTTTTCATGATGATATAATTTAAATTTACGAAAAAAATAAAAAAAATAATTTGCATGTATTGATAATGTGTAAACACATTACTTTTTTTTTAAAAATGTATGATAAAGAATAAAAGGACATGTAAATATGGATCAGTTGATTTAATTCTCTGTTATATATATATATATATATATATATATATATATATATATATATATATATATATATACCATAAATGGTATATTTAAATTATATTACATAGAAATGAATGCATGCATTGATCGATGAGGTTAGACCAGCATTAAAAGACAGTTGTTTCTCATCCTAATATGAGACTTATCATCAGTAGTAAGTATCCACGACTCTGGAACAGGGAGTCAAACTCAGGAACTTCAGTCTCACGGGTGAATGTTTAACCTCTTGAACAATGGCATTAATGTCTAATTTGAATCAGTCTTCATTGAATGCCTTCAGTGAGTAACTGCCACACATCCGACATGGTATATATATATATATTTATATGATGGATAGTCTATTTGTTGGGGACGTTACATTACCAGAACTCACTTGATAAAGGCCGTAATTTTGGATTTTATGTTTTAGCGCATGGGCTGATCATTTGACCTTGAGATTACATATCCCACCTGGTAAATCCTTCACTGTCATTGGCTGATGTATTATTTATGTACGCTGTTTTTGTGGCTCTCCTAGGGACACTTCTATCATGCATAACTAAACTCGATTTCTGTGCTTGTTAACCTCATATTTTCTGGGTGCTTGTAGAAAACACTTTCTACGTCTTGTCAAGACTTCTTCCTCTACTTTGTGGAGAATTGGGACGCTCTGATTAGAGTAGCCTAACGTGTCATTGGATCATTTGTCTTCGCCCTAGTTTACCGACTAAGGTAAACTCGTAATCGTCACAAGCATATCAATCGACGAAAATGACACTATCTCCATAATGTATTCTTTCAATTCACTGATTGTATAAAATGAATAATTCGTGAATAGTTTCATGAAATATGTTAAAACTGTTTACAACTATCCATTTAAAAAATGTATTTTCTGATAAATTAAGAACTAACTTGAAGATTCATCATGGTTACTTTTAAACTCGTCTCTAATGTTATGCGGTTACCGGCACTTCTATTGTAAATTTCATATGAATAAGGCTTACAGCAGTTTGGTTGTCGATTTTTTAATTTCAGTTCAACAATACTCAAACAACCTTATTGATTTTAATATGCATGTATACAACCTGTCTGATATCTATCCATTTATAGTCAGTCATTCATTCTGATGTATTGATGTGTTTAAGTTAGTTTGATCACTTGCCTAAAGCCGATCACACACAGTAATCAGTGAATTGTATGATATTTACGTAAATATGAATATGTTATGTAATTACGGTAAATTTTATTGTTGTTTGAATCTTACTAAATAGGTGATTTATGGAAGAGTGTAATGTCTACTGTAAGCTTTCTTACCAATTCTTACAGTAAGCATAAAACATTATAAATTATCAATTACAAAAAAAATATCATGAAAAGAAGTGTAAAGTATCTAATGCAGGCCTTTGAAGAAATTTAGTTGAATTCGGTTGGAAACATGAGTTTAATAAGGTTGTGAAATGGCAATAATTGTTGCACAAGTCTCTAGGTATGCTTGTAACTATTACGAGTTCACCTTAGGCGAATAATGAGAACAAACAATAGACCAGCGTCCAGGTAGGCTACTGTGATCCGACTGTCCCAATTGTACCAGCAAGAAGTCATGATATAGTGTAGAAATTGTATTCTAAAAACACCCAACCAGCACACAATCAATCCAAGCATTGATTTATACTCTATAGAGATGTCCTTGGGACAGTCACAAAAATAGCACACTAAAATAACAAAGTAACCAATCACAGCCAAAGATTTTCCTGGTGGGAAATATGATCTCAAAGTCAACTGATCAGCCCATGAAATAAATCCAAAATAAAGATATTTATCAAGCGAGTTCTGGGGATTTAACATCCCCAACAATAATATATCCTATAACACTTCAAACTTGCATTAAAATTATGGAATGATCATTGTTAGACCACCATTGAAAACCTGAAAGCACTGCATGGCTAATTCTTTCTAGTTTAGGACTCATTTGCTGTAGTCATCCACAAACCTACGAGTGGGAATCAAACCCAGTACCTTCAGTTCTGCGCGTGCGCGTTTAATCTCTAGACCAATGAGTGGGCATTCAACAGTGTTAATGTCTAACTTGTCTAACTATGTATTGCGCAACCTCATCCATTTTCTACGGTTGGTAACTGCCTATACACGGCATGGTTAAACGAATTTCTATGACAAATATTTATTTGATCATTTTCACATCAAACATTGAATATACATAATATTTAGAAAATACAACACAACATGTTATATTGATAGGGATTTGGGGAGATCGTTTTAATTTGTATAAATGATAAATTTAGCTCATTTCATTTACAACACACTTCCAAATGTCATTGAAATTTCAAGTTACTAGAGTTAACTGGTGTAATATCAAGCATACTTACTTACTTACGCCTGTTACACCCAATCGAGCATAGGCCGCCGACCAGTTTTCTCCAACCAACTCTGTCCTGGGCTTCCCTTTCCAGTTCTGTCCTCTCATATCTTTCTCTATTTCTCTGCGTAGTGTGTTCTTTGGCCTTCCTCTTTTCCTTTTGCCTTGAGGGTCTTAAGTGAGGGCTTGTCTCGTGAAGCAGTTTGGGTGTTTTTCGTAGTGTGTGTCTTATCCACTTCCACCGCTTCTTCCTAATTTCCTCCTCCACTCGAATCTGGTTTGTTCTCTCCCACAGTACGTTTTTGCTGATCGTGTCTGGCCAACGAATCCGAAGTATTTTGTGTAGACAACTGTTAATAAACACTTGTATCTTCTGGATGATGGCTTTTGTAGTTCTCCAAGTTCCCCCTCCATACAGTAGAACTGTCTTGACATTTCTATTGAAAATCCTGATTTTGGTTTTGGTTGAAAGTTAATATCAAGCATAACGTGAGTGAAATTAATTGTTAGCAATGAATGATACAGTAAACTTGTTAAATTTGACAATGCGTCACTGAATTCTGACTCACTGCTTGTAATATTTAATGGATTCCTTTCTCAATCTGAAAGGTTTCGAATTGAAAATCTGGAATGGTTTTTAAATAAAGCGCGGTTCAATGTCCTTTGTTCTTTGGTTTTTAATTGTAACCCCATAACTGAGATTATTGTACGTATCTAGTTGTGGATAAAATAATTTTTTGATGATATCCTAATCAATAGACGTTCTGAACTCAATCATTTCAGTTGACCTGTCTTATAGAAAGATTATTCTGACTAAGTTTTTTTGAAATTCTGACAAAGTTATTTTTTGAAGTTGGCATATTGACTAGTGATCAGTGAATATTGAACATCATTTATACGACAATTTAGTTTGAAACTCATAAGCATCATCATCAATATATGAATGACAACTGATCTATTCTCATCATGATCAGTATAAATTAAAACCAATTATGTAAACCAGAAAAAATCGATATATAGTATTCTCTACATTCCAAACTCTCCACGTGAAATTGATATCTCACAAAAAAGTATTGTGTTCATTTCATTTCTGTTGGGTTCATTGACCGGGTGGACTATTATTTCATTTATATTTCATTTTGCATTAGTTACTTACTTACTTAATTAATTAATTATGCACTTACTCGCTCACTCACTTACTTACTTATTTACTTACTTATGCACTTACTTACGCCTGTTAGCCCCCCCCCCACAATAGAGCTTAGACCGCCTACCAGTTTTCTCCAACCAACTCCGTCCAGAGCTTCCTTTTCCATTTTTGTCCATCTTCTGTTTATTTTCGTCATGTGTTTTATGGCCCTCCTCTTTTGCTTTGACATTGAGGGTTTCAAGAAAGGGCTAAGCATTCAACTTTATATAAATTGGTTATCATAGAATCGGTCTATTATTTCATTTACATTTCATTTTGCATTAGTTAATATTACTTACTATCTTGAAGCTCAATATATAAACCTACACATGAAGTATAATGTAGATTTAGTTCGTTGCAGATATATGTATATGGATCTTAAGCAAATTTCCTTGATATTATTAATTCGGAAAACTACTTATGGTTGGTATTCGTATGTTGGATGTGTATTACATCCCATTCTAAATTAGTTAGCTACATGACATTTGAAGTTAAATATATGAGTATATTTGACTATTTGTGTGCCCTTCATCAATACTGTAATAATAGAAGAATCATTGAGTTAAAGACAACCAAATTGAATGAAATCCTTCCATATAACTTCATTACTAACCATAATACAGTTTCTCTTTTTTTTCTTACCTCAAAAATTTTACTGCCTCCACTAAATTTCCGTCAGAACAAACGAAGTTATTAAAACTCATAATTATTTGTCATTTATTAGAATTATGAATAGTATATCAGACAAGTAAGAATAGTTTCAGAGAGATTTCAAATATACAATGATTATATGTTTATGTCTGCGTTATAGACCGAAACAATTCAACAGTTGTTAATGTTATATAAACAATTGGATACCGATTTAGTCAGTATAACGTTAGGAGATCACCGTGACATATTAAATTTTTGTGTCCGCTACAGTGATACAGTTGACTGATCTTTGAAATGTATGTCTTATAGCTAACTGATACTAGAATATTTAATTATTGCCAGGACAATGAAATACTCAATTTCTGTTTTCTGATATACGGTGGATGTTTAAAGTAGTCCTTAGTAAATCTTGAAAATAAGTTTCATGCAAGTCAATACTCGTCATCAAGGTTTAGCTGTAATGTTGAATGCACTGAAGACCCCTGGTGGATTCGATTACGTGGCACTCAGCTTTACAGTCAGACATGATATGAATGAACTATTCGGTTTTAAGACTGACTTCTTGTAGTATCAATATGTATTACTACTAATTGTTCATTTGTTGGTGATCAGTTTCATGTGCCATAGCCTTTTTAATGCTGAATGTCAAAATTTGATTACTACACATTGTAAATCACTTTTCTCATTGATTATTAGAAGTTCCAAAAAACCATGATAAACGTAGAAACATCCATAAAATACATAGTATAACTCAAAGCCTAATACATCCAGCCAAAGAGGTACTTTAATTTGTATGACAATTTCATTTGAATAAGTTCAGAATTACATCAATTTTTTTCTGGTATAGGGAGGCATTCCATATCGGCTTGTTAAAATGTAGATATCCATAAATTATGATACATGAAACAAGATTTTTATCATTTTCATTAAAATTATGAATAGATCATAGACAGACCACCATTTGAAACATGGAAGCATTGTGAAAGGCAGTTTCATCATAATATGGGACTCATCAGCAGCAAGCACACACGACACCCGTTGAACCAAGAGCCTTCGGGCTTATGCTTAGACGCCTAAACTTTACATCACTGAACCGGCCTCCATCAGTAATAATGATGTCTAACTTTAATCAGTCGTTGATATGGCCTAACCTCACTCATTGTCTTCAGTAGTTAACTGAATTCCAAGAATTTCTTTGCGAAGCTAGTCACCAGTGAGCACATTTTTATGATGTAGGTTGTTGAGTTTTTCTTGAAATTATATAATTGATTTAAGAGAAACTCATCAATCTGCGTAACTTTGTAATTGTCATTAATGATGATTGAAGACCTAATCAATCGTTAGGCATTTCGATTTATAACTAATTCTCCTATGAGATAGATTTATATTCTCACTAGAACTCGTTATTTCCTGACGTTTACAAATATATATATATATATCAGCGAAACCTATCAACTGATTCGAAGCTTAGATTCAATCCTTTGTTTACCACTTATCATAAAAGCAATTTACATGGAAATGTTGAGTCAATTCAGCTATTAAATGATCAAATCTGTTCAATCCCAGACATAATCTCACCTACAGCTCTGTGTGATATCTTGAAAATAAGGGGGTTATGCGCAACAGCCTATATCATCGAGTATATGTGTCTTTCACCAGTACACCTTGTATAAATAAAGTTAACATATACATGAGGTATTCAGAATCTGTGCCTATATGCATAATATGCAATATGAATGGCATTTTCTCATGTATTTCCTATATGCATGTAACATACGCTTACATTTATGGTTATGACAAAAGCTAATCGGTAACTTTGCTTTATCGATAGATATGAGTTTCATTTCTCCTGATAAGTTAATCGGCTTTGCAATTTAATCACATTAGGATCTCTGAATTTATCTGAACAGTCGACCAGCAGCCAAGAGAAAACAACATAATTACTTAATGATTCAGTGATTATAATTTCAAAATTACATGTAAAAATAATTAATCTATTTCATTTTACCAATGTACTTGATAACCATTGTTCCATGTGTGTGTACGTGAGTGTGAATGCATACAACATACACTCGAGTGAGCTACATTCACAATCACGGTTATATATGATGTAACAAATTGGATTCAGTAAAATGTTTACCTGTTGACAAGTTAGGCTAATTGAAAGCAGAATATTATTCAATCAATCAATCAACCAGTTTATGAGTGTTTTTCTTCTATTATCCAAACTCTTTACTCAACTCGCATCATTCATTGTTGTTCAATGACGTCATAGCTAGTTAACAGTTATGTATGCACTTTTACATAAAAAAAATCATATTCAATGTGATTGTGAATTTTAATCAGAATGCTAGCAGACAAACACACACACATCATACATATAACGTACATGTCGAAAGACACACACATACACACATTAGCTGAAATAAATCAAATTATCATTATGTAATTTGTATCAGTTATATGAATATTTACAATCTTTTTTTATACTAAACTATAAATGACACTCATCAATGGTGATGGTAGCGAATGTGAGCAGTTAAACAGACGTAATAATAATATTAGTAATAAATTCTCTTAATTGATTGTAACCAAAGCGTATAAACATGGCTCGGCTGCGTGGTCAATTAATTAAATAATTAAAAGAAAAAAAAAGCTCAAAGTGATGAATACTCACTGGATGATTTGTAATCAGGTTTTTGTTATTTTAAAAAAGAAATATAGATTGAATTCGTCAATTTGTTTGTTCGTCTGAGTATATGTGTGTATGTGTGTGTTTTGCATTATTTTATTGGAATAGAACCTTTTTTAATTTTGGAAATGTGAATTGTTATTCAAGCTTAAAGTTGTGTTTCGGTGTTTAGGCCGGGCGTAATATTGATTTTTCAAAAAGGCAACAAGTTGTCATGCGTAGTGCATTCAAGATTTAAAGAATTCATATTCAAATTTGTTATCATTGAGTAAGCTAACGAAGAGTAGGGTGTAAATAATTATCAGGATGTAAGTTGGTCAGGGAAAATCAGTTTAGATCTTAACAAGTGGATTACTACCGGATTACACTAGTTTAACGTTCAGCAGTCAACAAGAAGACAAAAATTTCTGATTGGCATTAACTAGGCTAATCCGAAAGACTAAGTAATGAGAATATGATTAAAAGAGAATTACTAAAAAGGAATATGTGAAGAAATACTGGAAGCTATTACGGGTTCACCTTAGTCGATAAACGCGAACGAGACAATGAACCAGGGTTCAGGTTCCGAAACGACTAAAGAGAAGTCTTGATATGGCGTAGAAAGTATATTCTACAACACTCAGCAATCACAATACAATCAAGCACACAACTCTCGTTTATTTATACATCATAGAAACATCCTAGGGACTGTCACAAAAATAGCACACTAAAATACACAGCAGCCATTCACAACGATGGATTTTCCTAGTGTGAAATGAAATATCAAATCAGCTGATCAGTTAACGCTCGCAAACGAGAAATCCCAGATAAGGTACTTATCAAGTAGGTTATGGGGATCTAAAATCCCAAACACATATGAAGTAAAATAAACAGCCAAGTTGTCTGTACCAATTTGATTGAGTTATATCATTGAATGTTTCTTATCGTTTAAACACAACTGGTCAGGTAGTGTTTATCTACCATCCTAACTGTTGCTTTATTTCATAAGTTTTAATAACTTTATTTAGGGAGTTAATAAATGAAAGTTTTTTTGGCGTAATCAACGTTGTCAGTCGTTACGTTACATAATTCAGTTTTAAATTTTCCTATCTACATGATTTTTGTAACTGACAGGTATTTTCAAAGTTTTATACATCAGCATCGTTGGATATGTAACGCAATCATTAAAACCATTAGCTTAAAACTATTGACATGATTTATCATTGGATTGACTGGCACAATTTAGCCATCACTGATATTTGAAATGGTTGGATATTCATTGTGACAACAATTTCAAACTTGACCTCACATAGTCTGCATACCGTTTTCAGAGAGTTTTTAATTGGTTGTTAAAAAATCCCTGCTAATAAATTCTATCACATCTGTATTTTTAATAATTATAGTTGAAAATTAAGTTGTGTTAAAAATGACAGGCTTGTTAGTTAACCAAAACGCAAAAGGAATATAAGCATGTAAGATTGATGATTTGAATATGAATGTTGTATATTATTTATTGACTGACTTTAGTTAGATAATCGATAAAAACTGGTCGATATTTGTTTTGTCCTCAGGATGAGAAGTGTAAGCAGTGTACAATCATGACTTTACTGAAGATTAGGATTTGTTAATAAATAGTCTTAAGGAGAGGTTGTCAATATGAAAGAATACTAATAATAACTCTGCCAGTAGAACCTTCGGAGCTACTGCCGGTCCCAAGACCGGATAAAGGAGGAGGGTTGGGCATGGGTTTGGCGATCCCATCCCGTCAGAAACTAATTTGCTAAAAAAAACGCTAACCAGAAAAAAACAATAATTTACACCGTTAGCTGATACTTAATTCGATCATCGGTGAAACCAGGAATACATCCGTGTGATGGATTCAATTTTAGTTAATAATTAACTTAACTATTAAATGAAGTGTTAAAATTTTGGGTTATGGTTTGTCGTAAAGTAATTCATTTTTCTGTTTTGGCGCCACAAAACAAGCCATCACTTGGAACCCTCAAGGCAAAATGAAAAGAGAAAGGCCAAGGAACACACTCCGCGAGAAATAGAAAAAGATATGAGAGGAATGAAAAAACATTGTACAGAACTGGAAAAGAAAGCCCAGGACAGAGTTGGTTGGAGAAAACTGGTGGGCGGCCTATGCTCAATTGGGGGTAACAGGCGTAAGTAAGTAAGAAAGATATGAAATAAAGTTTTGAAAAACTTATTTTCCAGTAGAATAATAAACGTAAGAATTGAAAAAAACAACAACTGAATTGACAATCGAATTTCAATTGTTATTTCAATTTTGTTTTCAGTTTTTCAATGTCATTGAAATCATGAACCGATTTACATATCTTTTTGTAAAGCCACTGAATACCAGAAATCACTGGATAGTCGTTTTGTTCTGGTGTGAGATTTCTAAGAAATGCACATCTGCGGACCCATACTTGGGCAATAAACCGAGAATATTTGGTCTTGTGCACGAAATCTTAAGCTACGAACTACTGAATTGGGGACAAAAAACGTCCATGTCTCGTTTCAATCGGTCCATTTGTTTGCGTAAACATCTTCCTGCTTAGAAGTCTGGAGGATAGGCTTGAAGATCCTAGTTTCGTCTATTGACTCGGACATGAAGGGTTTACACTGACCAGTAGTCGAATAGTAAGTTGAGACTGCGTTGTACTACTTTCAGGTTCTCAGGGGTTGTTTAACTTGAGAGAGTTACTTAAATTTATTAAAAATTTACAACTGTACTTTTAATGTATATCTTCCTGATCAACAGATAATTTGAACTATAGAATATTCTTAATTATTGTGAATATAATATTCAAAGTGTTACGGTCTCAAATGTAAAAGCTAGGAACAGCTATTCCTTCTTATATATGATCAGTACAACATTATTGAAATCCCATGTGAAGCTGTTTGAAGCTATTTTTTTTAAAAAGTGATACAATTATTACCTAATTATTTTAAAAATTATCCACACAGCAAAAGCTGACATTGATTTCGTTCTATCCATGTTTCCAACCATTGTGGCGATAATCTTGTAGACCCTAACCAGGTACTCATCAATTACAAACACGATTCAGTTCGTAAGTAAATAATTGAAAAGATGAATGACATGTGGTGTCAGCCTGGCATAACTACCAAAGACAAATTGGTGAGGTCGCGAAAAAATCCGTAGATCAATCAGAGTCAGACATTAACACCGTTGGATGCCGGCCGGCTCAGTGGTCCGATGGTTAGGCGTTCGCGCACAATACCGAAGGTCTTGGGTTTGAAACCTGCGACGTGCAGGAGTCGTGATAAGACCCATAACAGGACGAAACGGTCGTCCAGTGCTTTCAGGTTTCTAATGGTGATCTAATAATGATTGATTGATGATTTCAAATGTGTAAAAACACAAACCTCCAAAGCTCTGACCGAAAATAATTCATTAATCTTGATTTATTGGAAGTGGTTCGAGTCGTCAAGTTCCGCTTAGGAAAATGGTACTCTAGTCCAATAGGCCAACGAGAACCTTTACCTGACGGTTGACTACTTCCGTTTTAGTTTAAATAATGATTCCTTTCTAGAAGATTAGTCAGCTCATTTCGTTTATTACCATTGAATTTAATTAGAATTTATGTGTGAGTTGCTTTTTTCTGACATTCGGTTGAGTTAATAGATTAGTTTCATCAAGATATTGAGATCATTTGTAAAAAAAATAACTAGTTTAAATAAGGTGACGTAAATTATCCTTTAGGACTGAACGAATCAATACCGCAGGACCGCGATTTCCAATAAGTTTCCATAAGTAACATCAAGGTACAATGAGAATTCCTTTGAAAATCCAAAGCCTGATTTATAATGTTTGAATGCGTTTTAAATACAAATTTATTAAGCATATTTTCATTTCAACTACAGAATATAAATTCCATTATAGATATTACGCGCCAAATACTATCTGTTTCATTGCAGCTGACCTGTCAAAAATACAGAAACAGCCGTCATTGATTGATACACAATTACCAGTCTATTTGTTGATGAAATTCACACAACGAATGTATGATTTCAATCAACCGGATTCATTTCATTATTATTATCTAATACAACTTGTCAGTATGAAAAAATTTACATTATTCTGAAAAATATCAACATGTGTACATCGTTAAAAACAGGCTTGTTGGTATGTTACGCTAAATTTATGCGATTCTCATTTCTGATTGGTTAATTCAATGAAGAGTTTTTCTGATTCTTAAATTAAATCAACAGCTGATTGGTTTGTGTGTATATGAAATGGTGATGAATGTTTTCTTTCTACCCCACCCTGTCATAGTTTTTAATTTACTCTATGTGGAAATGGACTAAAGAATATGCGAATGAAAGAAAATGATTGCTGCTCACAAAATTATGAATTTTAACAGCCTGTTTATAAAAATGAAAATAGAGGGGTTGGTGGTGGTGGTGGGGGGTGCGCGAGTTGGATTAAAATATTAATGTTAAATATAAGTTTTACTTTGATTATAATTGATTATGTTTATGTACACCACACACACGCACACTCACACTCTGTGACCAACAGGTGAGTTCTTAATGTTCTCGAATATGTACGTGTGTGTTGTCACACAGAATCTGCAATATAAAAATAAATTCAAAATGAAACTTTCACGCATACAAATTGAGGGATAAATTTTTGTTCAATGATATGGATTTCCTTGGAGTCCCATCTTTCTTTTGTACAGGATTATCGGATCAAGTGAGTATATCTTTGATAAAATTTCATTTTTGTGTATTTGAGAATAGAAGGCAGTATTTTTCTTAAAACTTAACGAACTTACGGATTTAGGCTATATTGTCTTGAATATTGATTTCAGTGGCCGGTCATATTAAGGCGACTCTATAGTATCCACGGATGTTTTTAGCTTATTATTGTATACATATTGATTCGAATAGGTTTTTTACATTTTCAATTATTTTATTTAGTCAAATGAATTGAACAAGTTAGACATTAACTCTGTTAGATAACGGCTCAGCAGTGCAGATGTTAGGCGTTCACGGACTAAACCGAGGTTCCTAGGTTCGAATAATGCGGGGCGCCGTAGTTGTGAATGCGCATTGATGATGAGTCCCATACTAGGACGAAAAGACCGTCTTTTGAGTGCTTCCAGGTATCTAATGGTGGTTTAACATTGATCGATTCATGGTTTCAAAATGTGTAAATGAATATTTCTATTGAGCCTTAGGGGACTTACATCAATTGTCACTCACCTAGCTGAACTGAAAATTTTCTCTGATACATATACAAAATGCAGTATCTGATTCATTCAGTAAGTACTCGACTTTAGGTCACTCATTTTTTTAAAAAGAAAATGCCAGTTGATGTTTCTAATACCTGACTTACAGTATCTAGAATTTACCGGTCATTGAGTTGTGTGGCCAATATTCCATTAGTTCACAGAGCTTAACTAATTCATTCTAAACATGCGAACATTAGTTTAATTGACTCGATATAGCATAGATTTTTAAAAAAAAATCTTAGTTGTTTCAAGGTGGTCTGTAGAAATTATTGAATATGGGTTTTGTGGTAGGTAGTTGACACTCAACGAAATGATCAACCATGTAATCATTAGGCGATTATGGCTTCTTGGGTATTTGAACACAGATTACACAACTTCACATCTTGTAACGTAACTATCCAGCTATTCAGACAACAACTGACTTCTTGAAGGATAAGTCAGTTAGTAGTGTTCAACGTCGTATTTATTTAGTGTCAAAGATTCTAATTACTTTATCTGACCATTGAAGATAGACGAAATCTAGAGATTAGTATAGTTGATATGTAGACAGTTTTCATAACCCCGTAAACCATATTTCAGCACACACACTATCAGTGAATGTGTTGTTAAAATGTTCTATTTTCATTAAATAAAACCTTAAAAAACCTTTTGTTATGGAATTTTTACTGTTTAGGAATTTAATATAAATATTTTTTGGAAGTAACTATAATTTAATCTTATCGAATCATTCATATCTGTTTTTGACAAAGTTATAATCATAACTACGCTACCGTTATAAAGCAATTTTTCAGTTTTATTCAGTTAATTTCATTAAACTAGTAGTTTTATCAGATTACATGTAGTAAAAACAAAACTTAGTTGTCATTGAAATCATCAGTTGATCATTGATCGACCACCATTTAGAACCTGAATGGCCGTTTCGTCCTAGTATGGGGAAAGGGCAGTTATCCACTGAAGACAGTGGGTGAGGTTGTACAATAGATTGGATTGATTAAAGTTAGACTTTAACATTGATGAATGCAGGTTCAGTCGTCTCAAAGCGAAGCGTTCACATGTGATATCGTAAGTCCTGCGTTCGATGCTTATTGTTAATCAGTCCCATGCTAAGACGAAACGATCATCCGATGCTCCCAGATTCCTAATGGTTTTTATATCAATGATCAATTCATGATTTAACTGAATTTAGTACATCTGTAACATTAAAAAAAACCATTAAATAATCAATATTTTGAAAATGCTTTCTTAATAGGATACAGTTCATAAGATACGATTTCAACTTATTTATAAATAACAATTAAATTTAACATAGTAGTAACATTTAGATCTTGATTAATTTCGAAATTCTACGAATTATTGAACGGTTTCTTAGTTTCTTTCTAAAATTTAATTATTTGCCCTGTTACTTGTATAAGTTACGTGTTACGTGTATAAGTTCAATTCTATATATATATATATATATATATATATATATATATAATAAGATTATGGTTGCCCAAGTTTTGTATGAATCTAATGGAAGTGTACAATGTTCATTGGTTTTTATGAATAGTCAAAATGCAGAACTACAGTTCGAATCCTGTGATTGCTGGAGTCATGGATACACACAGCAGCTGAGTGGCATATCAAGACAAAACGGCTGTTTTTAGGCTTATAATGGTGTGGTCTAACATTGATTGATTGACGCTTTCAAATGTGTAAAAAAAACACTAATCTCCATAACTCTTATTAAAAGTTCCTATTTCATTGTATTGAATTATTCGATACTATTGATAACTGAACCAATGTGCTAATTAATAGTGTATTTAATCACTTTTTATGTATATAAGTTACGGTATATACCTAATGGTTTAATTGGCTAAGTATTGTGTAAGAAACTCGAAATTGTTCGGTTTCAATTAATATTAGAATCGGTGTCGGGATACACTGTAGATAGACAGAACTTCGTACGTACGTACATCAGTTCAGGTTGCCATACCACATCAGCACAGGGACGCATCTGTCAATTCAAATCAAAGAGTGATAGTGATAGTAGAAGTATTAGCAGTAATGGAGAAGATTAGGAAGCGAAGATATGATTCGAGAAGTATAATTCAGTAAGATAAATTTAGAAGGAGAAAGGTAGAGATAATGAGGAATGCAGAAGTTTAGAATTTCATAGAACACAATCAGTGGATGCACCTGCGCCATTGAAAACGATTCTGAGTCATGTCGTTCAAGGATTCTAACCATTGTTGACTTTCGTGTCGCGGACCCCAACCAGGAAGCCCACATCTACCAACATCATTCAGTACATTTGTCAGTGACTTTATGGATTTACGCCATGTTTTGGTTTGGCCGCCACTATCTTTCTTCCAATCTACTCCTACACTGCAAAACATAACTCGTCGCGGCAGTCGGTGGTTAGCCATGCGTAACACATGTTCCGACCACCTCAACTGATCAAGTTCCACTAATTCATCTATTGATTTGCCATCTCTACCTAGAACTCGTTTCCTAACGACAGCATTGCTTATAATGTTGTCTTATGATACGGATATACTGTAGAGAAGAATGTGATTAGTATTTTTTTTGATTTCTCATGGTTGTGCAACGGAGATTAATCTGTGACTAGCACAAACTTTTAGTACAACTTTCGATTACACTCAAGGAATATTTGAAGTAATAATTATCTTTACTACTTTTCGTTATTATACTTATAATTTTTAAAATGATTGTTTTAAACACTGATCTTCATTATTCAATATTTATTTGGTATAATATAATTTGAATTTATCTGGGTTTTAAAATATCAGGATGTTTATCATCAACTTATGTAGAATTGGTCATATATACATATATATATATATAACATGTATTAAAGTTTACACTGATGTAGCATAAACTAAGCACTAATCATATCAGTTATACAATCTGTTAGTTATCCAATGAACTAATGAGTTTGAATTATCATTAACTTATTTTGTAAAAATGATTATAAACCTTTAGTAGATTTAATTTCTTTGTTATAAATTTCATTTTAATATCAGGCTAAATCAAGGTAAATCGATAATTATTTGAAGAATTATTAATATTCAATAATCATCGATGAATAAATATTTCAATTTCGTTGATAAAAACAATTGTCCACTCTTTTGATTAGATATAAGGTATTTAGTTTAATTGCATCTGTTATGCCTCTAACAGAGCATAGGATGCCGATTAGCCGATTATCAAATCTACTCTGTCCTAAGCCTTCCTTCCTTTACAGTTCTAATTAAATTGCTATTCATTCTATTCATATCTGTCTCGAATTTCTTTTTTTTGTCATCTACTTTTCCGTTGACCTTCAGGATTCCAATTAAGGGCTTGCCTCATGATTCAGATAATTGAATTCCTCAATTCGTGTCCTAAATAAACCCAGTGCTTTTTCCAGTAATTACTTCTTGAGCTAGAATCAGCTTTCTTTCTATTTATCGGACTCAGAGAATTATTATTGATCCTCGACGAGCTAAGTTTTGTGGTGTAGGAGTAGGTTGGAAGAAATCTAGGGGCGGCCAAACCAAAACATGGCAGAAATACATGAGATCATTGACGATTGGACTGAGTCGTGTTGGTACACGTAGGCTACCTGGTTGGGGTCCGCGAAACGAAAGTCACCAATGGTTAGAGAAATTGAACGTCATGGCTCAGAATCGTTTACAATGGCGCAGGTGCATTTATTCTTTGTGTTCTCTCAAATCCTAATCTTCTGGATTCGTCAGCACCTCTACCTTTGTCTTTCTAACCTTATCTCACTGAATTATACTTCGTTGATTAATATCTTCAAACGCTAGTCTTCTTCATTACCATTAATACCTCTACTATATTTATCACTATGGGATTTGATTTGACATTTGTGTCTCTGTGTTAATGTGGTATGGCAACTTGAACTTATGTACAGACGTAGGTAGTTCTACGTTGCAACTGACTGACTGAATTATTATTGATATTGAACATTGAAACTTTTTACATGATATTAAAAACTGATCTATTTTGAGTTTGATAAATTGAGATCACAAATCGACAACCACATTGGAATAATCTAATAAATGGAAGAAAACTATCAAGTCTTGGATTTCAATTCAATGGTCAAGAGTTTAAGCTTTCACACAAAAGACCGGAATGTCAGTTTAAGCTTTGAAGTTGTGGATGTGTACTTCTGAAGTTTTCAATGATTGTTTAAATTAAATCAGTTTTTAGATGTTAATCACTAAATTAATGTTGATCGACTTCTATGCTGATCATCTTCTTAGACAATTAATATTTATCGCCTAGGTGATTAAATCAACACAATTCCTTTTTTGATTCGACTTGATGCTAATGTCATATATTCTATTACGTAACAAAAAAATATTGTCTATGAGTCTGTATATTTTATTGTTTATGCTACTGATTATTCTAAGCAATTTTTTTTTCAATCAGTACATATAAAAAAACATACTAATTGTCTAAACTTTCTTATACAGTGAGTATTAATCAGTGATGAGGTTATGTTTTTATTTGTTTGATGTCAAAAAATTTATGACATTTAACTAATCATGGTGTAATTATTAAAAATGTGATTATTCATCAATTCTTCTGATGTCATTACAAACACTGATAAACGTACTCGAACACACACATACACACCCTCATTTACCTTCTTATGCCTGTTACCCCCAAATGGAGCATAAGCCGCCCACCAGTTTCCTCCAACAAACTCTGTGCTGGGCTTCCCTTTCAAGTTCTGTCCAATATTTCTTCATTCCTCTCATATTTTTCTCTGTTTCTCGGGGTAATGTGTTCCTTGGCCTTCCTCTTTTCCTTTTGCACTGAGGGTTCCATGTGAGGGCTTGACTTGTGACGCAGTTCGGTACTTTTCGTAGTGTGTGTCCTATCCACTTCCACCGCTTCTTCCTGATTTCCTCCTCCACTCAAATCTGGTTTGTTCTCTCCTACAGTACGTTGTTGCTGATGATGTTGTCTGGTCAACGATCAGTTCATGTCGCCACACCACATCAACACAGAGATGTAAATGTCAATTCAAATCCAATAGTAGAAGAGGTAGTAAAGTTATTAGCATTAATCGGAGAGGTGTTAGGATTAAAAGATATTATTCATGAAGTATGATTCAGTGAGAAAAGTTTAGAAAGTCAAATCTAGAAAAGTTGAAGAATCCAGAAGATTAGGATTTTATATCTTAAAATGGTCACTGACATTGTAGATCTTTCTAGATAAGCTTCTAACGATTTGAAATTTTTCTTCGAATCATTCACAATATTGCGCAATCACGTGTCAGTGATAACTGACTCATTGGCTAGATTTCATCAGTTACAGTTTCTTATTAAAATTCACAAATATATCTATAAATCCTTTTTAGTACAAACTATTTTTCATCAGGAAATTAATTTTTTTAATGAGAAGTTGAATAGTTATTAAAGCAAAATTCACTTAATTTCTTATTTACATATTTGACCATATCGATTGATTTTATTTTCGAAAATAAGGGATTGGTTAAATTTGTGTGAATTTGTGATTTTCATTTTTAAAATCTATTGTTTTCATCAGCACTGATTTTATACCATATTATTGTTGTTATTATTAGCAAAATTAATGCTTGATATTTGAATTAAGCTTAATGGATAAAATGTTGGTATTTAAATCATAAGGTTCAAAATCCAAGTCCCACCATAAGTATCAATACTCTGTGCTAATTTATTCAACTGATAATCCCACAATAGGACGAAATGAATATAATTTATGTTTAAAAAATACTAGTCACTAAACATATATTCAGTAACTCATAGATTATTACTACATTGTAGTTTCTTCTTCATATAACTTCTTCGAGATGTTAGATCCCCAGAACTCGCTTGAGAAGTGCTTTATCTTGGATTTCACTTTTGCGAGCATGGGCTGATAAGTTGACCATGAGATTACATTTCACACCAGGAAAAGCCATGGCTGTGATTTTCTGCTGTGTATTTTAGTGTGCTATTTTTGTGACTGTCGCAAAGACGTTTCTATGATGTATAAATAAACGAGAGTTGTGTGCTTGATTGCATTATGATTGCTGGGTGTTTGTAGAATATACATTCAAGGTAGCCTATCTGGACGCTGGTAATTGTCTCGTTCGCGTTTATCGACTAAGGTGAACTCGTAATAGCTTCAGGCAAACCTAGTGACGAACTCTACATAGCTATAACTTTTGTGTGGCATGTGATTAAAAATTATGATCTCAGCTAAAAAGTATAGTTATATGCGGTATTCTGTAATTGTTTTTTTATTGATACAGTTCACAAGCCTTCAGTTCAAAATAAATGACTAAATATCATCACTTGTGATATTGTTTTCTCACAGTTTAAGTAATATTAGTGAATTTTCATCGATTAGTTTTATGACTATCAGTTTGGCTTGTTTGTTTCAAGGCTGTATATCTCAAAAAGTTAAGAATAATATTTAGAAATACTTATTATCCATGAAGAAATAATACAATCGAATACATTTATTTTCGTTAGATATTAAAACCTACTAAATAATATTTAAGTAGTATGACAATCTATCTAAAAATAATATTGAACATCAATCAGCTTTAGACTATAGAAAGATACGGTTATATACATAAATGCTTCTTAAATCATTGATCTTATGTATGTATGTATGTATTTCAAATGTTGAAAAATGGTTTCTATAAATTAATAATATGCAAATTGAAAAAAATTCATTAATATTATTTATGCAAATTAATGTATAAATAGATTTGACTAAAACTACTACTTCTACTACTACCACTACTACTACTACTGCTAGTCAACATGATCTTCATTTTTATAATGTACAAAAAAAATTTAATTAAATTTTCTATTTTTAAACTTTCGGGATAATATATATATGTATGTATATATAAACGTCTTTATATATCTGCACATATATATACAAACCAATGACTGATAATTAATAATTTTCATGTCATCAAAGTAAATGATAAGAACTGCATGTCTAGTAAGACGTATATATTGAATGAAGTATTGTCCTTGGATGGTATTGTTTATTAGTGATAATCTATATCATATTCGAAAAATCTTTCTGGATATATCTTTGTTTAGTTTCGACACAAACATAATTTGCATTACGGGGTTGTGAAGATTGTTAAGTTACATATTTTTTGAAACCATGAATCGATCAATGCTAGACCACCATTAGAAACCTGGAACCAATGGACGGCTGTATCGTCCAGGTATATGACTCCTCAGCAGTGCGCATCCACGACTGCTGCACCCCGCAGGATTCGAACCCATTACCTTAAGTATTGTAGACGAACGCCTAACCGTCGGACTACTGACCCGTTATCTAACGGTGTTAATGTATAATTTCAATCAATTCACGGAGTTGCGCAACCTCATACACAGTCTTCGCCAGTGGTTACTGTCTACACCGGAACAGGAGGAGTCCCATACAAGGACGAAATGGCCGTCCAAAGCGTCAAGGTTTCTAATGGTGGTCTAACATTGATAGATTCATGGTTTCAAAAACAAACTTAACTGTTATTATCATTATCTTAAAGATAGTTATAGCAATACTGACACCGGATTAGTCGTTGAAGAATATTCAACTTCTAACTAATGAATTATAGATTTCTACATTGTTCTCTAAAATTACATTTTGATAATCATTGCTGCTAACATTGATCCTTGTGCAACACAAGGATTATTTTTTTGAACTGAATGCATATGACAAGCGAAATAGGATTATTCATTATAGATCAATGTATTTTCGGCTCAACTACGTATATACTTATATATAGTCAATTTTATTCCCATATTTAATAATTATTGTTTTTGCTCTAATGATTAATTCAGCTGTTTCAATAATATCATAGTTTAAAATTGATCATTGAATATTAAGGATGAATTTTGTTTGTTTATATATATATATATATATATTCTATTTAATTTTGCTAAAATATTTATTATGCATGAAATATATATGAACAGTTAACTTCAATTAAA
The DNA here is from genome assembly GCA_944470395.2 of Schistosoma turkestanicum. Classification (NCBI taxonomy): domain Eukaryota; kingdom Metazoa; phylum Platyhelminthes; class Trematoda; order Strigeidida; family Schistosomatidae; genus Schistosoma; species Schistosoma turkestanicum. The sequence goes on along the minus strand of OX103974.1, from coordinate 13,463,659 downwards.
TTGTCAGAAAAAAAATAAAGAATGATAAATTTCATAATAGTTAATTGAATTTGTTTTAATAGAAATTGAACATTTGTACAATGTAGAATTTAAGATCAAATAAAATAGTATGGATGAATTGAACTCAATCAATTAGACATATTCATCTATTGATGACAACGAATTCACTAACACAATAGAGATATTACTTATCCGATCTACCTGATCAAAGTTAGCAGTTGATGAACTGAATTGAGGTTTTAGTTTGACAGTACCAGATTTTCATTAGGCAGTAACTATCGAAGACAAATGGATGAGGTCGTGCAAAATCTCTAGATTGATCAGTGTTAGACGCTAACACCGTTGGATACCAGCCCATTGGTCCAGAGGTAATGAGTTCGGTAGTACGAAAGAAGGTCGTGAGTTCGAATCCTGCGAGGTTCAGGATTCGAGGATGTTCACTGCTGAGTTCCATACCAGGACGAAACGGCCGTCTTTCAGTGAGTCCAATTTTCTTATGTTGGTGTAACAATGATTGACTGATGATTTCAAATGTGGAAAAAACACTAATTAAAAGGTAGTTTTAAGTCTCATCATAGTATTACACATCTATGTATAAGTTGCAGGGTAATAAGTATCCCATAGTCCGATCATGTTGATTTCAAATGATTATCAAGCAGCCTTATCAGTGAAGTATTCCTCACTTGAATGATTCCTCATAACATCAATTGTTGATCTGAGCTTACAAATTAGCTCACTAAATGAAACAAAATGTGTATTGATTATTTGAACAGTTCATGAGACAAATGGACCATGTACATAAAGACTGAATTATTCAGAGTTCAATATCTAGGCTGTAGGGTTTGAATTGACACTTATATTTTTTTATATAAACTATTTGATTATTATTCTTATACATTTATTATTTTTTTGTTTTAAAATTTCAATTTTTAATAGAAATTTGAAGAAACTTATCATCAAATTTATCAAAATAATATACAAAATTATTATTCACTGATGATGAATAGTTTATCAAAATGTTCAACATTATCTGAATCAACTGATAGTCAATTATGTTTCAATTCAAATTTAACACCGACTACAATAACAACAACACCAACCACAACAACACCGACAACAATCACAAATAATTCTTTCATGACAACATTATCTACTTATAATGATAATAGTAGTATAGAAAGAAATTTAAAAAATTCATTACTGATGATGGATGAACAAAATGAACCAATCAATTTGTGTATTCGTGATCAATTGGAATTAAATTCAACACAATATACAAATAACATGAAAATTATGAATAATATGTTTGATGTGAATAATTTTAATAAAACTAAGGATAATAATAATAATAATAACAATAATTACTTGACAATTAATGACTTAATTAACAATAATAATAATAATAATAATAATAATAATAATAATAATAATTCATTTTATCTAACAGATTTAACTAATAAAATGAATATGAATTTATTTACTAATAATAATCATAAAAATCAAATCAAATCAATCGATATGAGGATCATACCAGATAGTTTAAATCAATATTTTATCCTGAATTATAATAATGTAAATTATAAAATTGATTGTAATAATAATAATAATTTTGCTGCTACAACTAATACTACTAACAACAATAATAATAGTAGTAATATTCAAGGTAGTTCAATGTATTCCACAATACGTACACCATCGCCGACAATACAACAATCTAGTCTTATTGATCAAGAATTTTTAACATCCACACCTGTATGGCGTAATAAACAACTTGCAGATGATGTAGAAACAACAGAAATGACACGAGAAAAACAAAAAGACGAAAAAATGAAATGGAGAAAATATTCACGTCAAACGAATCGTTTATATTATTCACGTAATAAAATTATTACACATACACAACGTAAAATGAATAGAAAACCGAAAATTGGTTTGAATAATAATAATAACAATGTATATAAGAATTTGACTAGTGGTGATGATGTTGCTAATGATGTTGATGATGATGTTAAAGAAAATGGTGATATTTGTAATGCAAATACTCGATCGATTTGTAGAAGACGTCGTGTTGGTTGGCGTGGTACAACAATATGTGCAGCATGTGGATTAATGTTTGAAGGAATGAATCAACTTAATATGCATTATTCAATGATACATGGACGTCTTCTAGAATCTGAATGTAATTTTGCTCAATATTCGAATAGTAAAACATCAAAATTATTATTTCAAGTGAGTAAAGATGTTTAAATTTTAATTTAAAATTCTGGCTACTTAAATGTTTATAAGTAGCTAAACTATAAATAGAAAGAATTAGACTAGGTCTATGATAAAACTAGTGCCAACTTGTGTACCAAATCATAGGATATTAGTTTCGAAAATTAACGGTCATTTGTTTAATTTTATTTGTTCAATCCTTAAAAGATTTTGATGTTTATCATTAGGTGAAAATATAAAAGTTTTAATGAATATTACAACAACAGTTAACTAAGTTCTGCTTGTTAATTTCCTATTAATAAAGTAATTTATCGTAATTCATAGGTTCATCTCCATTCTATGCATTTCATTTTAGCTAACTACATAATCTCACTAGTTTTTTTGTGTGTTTTTTCATTATCTGTTAAATTTTTTTATATTTTTTATTCAAAGGCTCAACTTGACCTTTTAATATCTGAAAAACAATTACAAAGCAATAATTCTCTAACATCTACCAATACTACTACTACTTCCACTACTACTGGTATGAATGAGAATAATTTTATTCCAACAACCTCAACTGCAACATCAACATCAATAGTAACTTGTGAAGAAAATAATCACAATAGTCAATCAACCCATCCAATCAATAAACCAGTAGATCAATCTGCTCACCAAGAACACCAACACCAACAAGCAGTCAATAATCCTTCAAACAAAAGTTATCCTTGTCCAAAATGTAATTATACAGCAAAATGGCCAACAGAATTACAAAAACATGTTATGGTACATGCTAATTCACGACCATTTATTTGTTGTGTCTGTGCAACAAGTTATAAATGGAGTTGGGATTTAGGTAGACATTTTACTAATTCACATCCTAATTTACCGAATCCATATAAACGTCAGCGGATTGGGAAAACACAAAAATGTTGAGAATGAATCACACACACGCACACACACACAGTCAGTCATCAGTGAATTCATTTAATGCTAATTGACACATCGAATCAGTGTTTATTGCGCCTTTAATTAAGAAATTCACTCAAACAATGGATTCTGTTATTTTTCTAGATCACTCACTCAATCACTCACTATCTATTTGGCAAATGACCAGTTTCTTATTCTTATTCTATTTTATTTTGTATTTATTATTAGTATTATTTAATTTTTAATTAAGTCAAATGATCGAACTATTTTGACACTGACACCGTTTTTAAACCTCAATTGAACTATTTTGAAAGAATAAAACAAAACAAAATAATTATTATTTATTTGGGTTTCAAGATTCAATTTTCTCGTTTATGTCATTCATTTTTTTAGTTTATTTATTTAGCTTAGATATTATTTAATTGAAACAAAACTTTGGTGGCTTTTTTAAGAGAACTTTTTTTATATATATACATATACTACTATTATTATCATTTCTGTTAGTAGTATACATTTGTTTTAATATTTATTTTTATAATGGATACTATAAATACATTTATATATAAATATGTAAAAGTAAAGCATTTTTTTTCTTCTAATTATTATTATTATATTCGTTATGGGTTAATTGAGATCGTATCTACCATAGGTGCTGGGTTCGAGTCCCGCCCGTTGAATCGTATAAGATGAGAGTTAAGAAGTTCTGTACAAGGATGAATAATGAATACAGGTATTTAATGATGCTCTGATATTGATTGATTCATGGTTTGTCATCAAATTCAACAATCTGCAAAAAGCCCTCATACTAAAATAGATTAGTTTGACTAACGTAAGAATAATAGGTGACTGACAGAATAACTTGTCAGTTCTTTTAGAAATAATCAAGAGAGCATTGATTAATAAAACAGAACTGATCATCAAGTATGCGGATGACACATTAATTGCTTTTGATAATTATGAACACCCTAATAATTCAGTTTACAATATAATATGAATATGATAGCTAAGTGGCTTCAAAATCAGTTATGGTCAGACGAGTCGATAAACGTGGGAAATAGAAAATCATGTTCATCGATCATAAAACACATTGAGACAAGGCATAAGATTGACATCAAGATAGCCTTCAAAACATTGTATAGAAATATTGAAGGACGAGTTTTGGGGTTTATGGAAGCCTTAATTATTCGTGAATTAAAACCCCCCTTATAAGTACAGAAACAATTTGTCATAACCTTGAATTTATCCTGTTAATGTTTAAGCCTGGGGTAATGTGACAATTTTCCTACTCTTATATTACTTTTCATATTACGTTAATTTTCTCTCTAACATTGATCGATTCATGGTTTCAAAATATGTAACTTAACAATGCCATTACCTGTGCTCACGAGTGACTAGCTTCGTGAGGAATCTTCTCCGAGTTCTAGTGGGAAGTTGTGACCATTGAAGTTCAACCTATTAGGGTGTATACAGTAACTACCGAAGACTGTGTATGCGGTTGCGCAACTCAGTGAATTGATCAAGTTAGACATTAACACCGCATGATACCGGCTCAGTGGTCAAGAGGTTAGTCGTTCGCGCACAATATCCAAGGTCCTGGGTTCGAATCATGCGGGGTTCAGGAGTCGTGGATGCGCATTGCTGATGAGTCCGGCCGTCTTTCAGTGCTTTCCGGTTTCTAATGATGGTATAACATTGGTCGAATCATGGTTTCACAATGTGTAACTTAACAATCTTCACAAACCCGTAATGCTATTTCCTTTTTCATTTATTTACAATTATCACCCTTATGTCTATTTGAGCTTTTGCTTAGTTGACCTTTTATTAATCTTCATATCAAATTCCTTGACAAGCATGTATGTGTGACCAGATTGTTAGAAATATGTATGTCGCCCAAAAACATCACATTCACGTCTTCTCACTGTCCGATCAGAATTTCACTTACTTGATATTAATATTCAGTACACAATTCGAATAGATAGATACATAGATAGATACATGCATAGGACGATTTATCAATTGAAAAGATACATGAAACAGAATCGCAATCCATTTTTCCATAGTGTATGTCTGTTAAGCTACCAAAGAAGTATTTTGCGTTAGGATATGATTTTATCGTGTATACTGAAACTGATGACTGACGAAGAACTAAATATAATTGGAAAGTGTCTGAAATAAAATGGATGCGTATAATTTTATAACGAAAATAGCGAATGAAGTTTGTTATGATTGATAAAAAACTT
>OX103974.1:13395937-13457800 GCA_944470395.2 Schistosoma turkestanicum | reverse complement strand
TACTACTTTCCTTCAATTCTCTTCTTCATAATTCAGTTACGTAATTATTTTACTTCATATTCCCAATGATAAATTCCGTTCATTCATTCATGGACCGTTTTTTCAACTTTAGCCATCCTATTCTACTGGTTAATTCAATTTTATGCCTGTTATTACACAATAGTGATATCAATTCTGATTCTCTTGAAACGTTTCTCTATGTTTTAAAAAAAACGGAAGACAGACTTTGTGAAATTTTCGCGTTTGGTAACATATACAGAATATTGAGTTTTATTGAAATAGCTTCGTGAGGAAATTCTTGGAGTTCTAGTAAGAAATCCGAACCAGTGAACATCAACAAAATCGCGTGTGATGCCGTTAGTTGTGCAATACCTTAGTTTGATTAAATTTAAACAATAACATCACTGCATGCCCGCTCAATGGTTTTGAGGTTAAGCGTTTCCGCCTGAGATCAAAGGTTCTGGGTTAGATTTCCATGTGTGGGGGTCGTGGACGCTCACAGCTGATAAGTCTCATCCTAGGACGAGAGAGCCGTTCACTGCTTCCATATTTCTAATGGTGGTCTAATACTGATCGATTTACAGTTTCAAGGAATACTGTAATACCAATTAGTATATATATAGCCAAAAGTGTATCTTGTTATGTACTTTCTTGAGGGTTATTTATTTTAATCGGACAGTGGTAGTTTTTTTTGTACAACTGTTTTGATATTAACTACAGTAATAAAGTTAGTTAGGAAGAAATTGACAGTGAGTATTATTCCAATCTGAAAAATTTCAGGAGTGCTTATTAATTACTACACCACACAGGATCTAACATAAGACCTAAAATTTTTGACCGGTAAGCTTTCAATCATTGTTGAGTTAAGTTTGATATTGGAAAAGAGTTTTATGATTATTACGAAATGTAGTGAAAATTAAATGTATATAATTACTACTTAAAATGCTCCTGTAAATCGATAATATGCAACAGTATAATGTGAATAATATAGAGATTCACTTAAACATACGAATAAACTCATTTCAAAGACGGAAACATTAGGCGAATTTCCTTTCTAACACAAACAACACACCCTTATATACACAAAATATTGTGCTCAAGAATAAACTTGATTAGAGGGGAGTAAACATATAAACGATTGAGGTATATGACATCTTTTGGTCATTAACTCTTCGATGGAATTAATATACTTGACCATTAAGCTTTATTCTTCACATACTAGTGACACCGTATCTGAAGTTTGTACTGATGATATTGTTCAGAAGAACCATGAAAGCTTCACAACCAAAATATTCAGCTCAGAGAACGAAAAATCACCACAACAATTAGTAGTCTTCGATATTCATACGTTTCTCAAGAATTCAAATTCTATAGAGTCATGAGTTTTTATATGCAAATAATAATTCTATTTTACCGATAAACTGTGTTGGTTAGTCAAACAGAAGAATTATATCCTTTTATGATAACAGTTCTGGTAAATGTTTGTATTGAGGCCTACTAAATTGCTAATTTGATTTTAACTACTGAAAAACGTTTAAGTAGCCTTTTACGTATTAAAAAAAGTATGATGGTAATATTGTTAACTATGATAATTGACCCGAATGAGAAAGAGACGAAGATTGGGATCACTACCTCTTGAAGTCAGATTTATACGTTATAAAGAATCTAAAAACAGTGAAAATCTTAAATTCAATAAGTTCTACACTCAAGACCATTGAATTTACTATGAAAAGTCGGTTAAGATAAATAGTTTTTACTGTTATGCTCAACATTTTCTATTTTGAGTAAATACTATGTAGATATGATTGTAGAATAATTAATCACTCTGTCATTAAGTAATTCTGTGAGAATGATTAATAGAATATGAATAAATATTCAATTATTGATTATTGATTATTTAAGAATTTCATGGTACTACCTGATCCAATTTATGTCATACAAACAAACCGTCATAACCTTAGCCTTGGACTATTACCTCTAATTACGAATGTATTGTTTGTAAAAACAGGTGAATTTGTATGCTCCGAAAAAAATGTAGTTCATTATAATTAATAAGCAAATCTAACTAATCGTGCTTTAATTTCCTACGTTTACTAGCTATTTGTTAGGATATTCATCCAATGTCCTATGAGTATTACTGGTCAATTCCTACTGGTCAATTTTATGATCGTCCAATATATCAATATCACGTGCTCCAATGTTGTTTCTTATTGATTGTCCTGACTATCATTGTCACTTCAAATGTTGCTTCCTATTGGTCGTCTTAACTGTCGATGTCACAGAAATCGATGCTGTTTCCTATTCGACCTAAATGTATAAATACGCATTATGTGTAACGTTTTATGACCCATAACCCTAATCCGGGAACCTGATTTTCTTCTGGACTCGGACCTCGTACTTTCTGGATGCTTGTAGAATAAATTTTCTACTTCAGATCAAGTCTTCTTATTTTTACTCAATATGGGGGGGCTGGGATATTCGGATTTGAGTAGTCAGTCGTGTCGCCGGATCCTCGATCCTCGCTCTCGTTTTCCGACTAGGTAAATTCGTAATAGTTCAAGTATATCAAGTTGACGTGTTTACTTGCAGGTGTAACTCAACTATTCATTTATATTTGAACAACATGATGTTTGTATGGAAATGTGTAAAAATCAATAAGTGAAAAATTGTAAAATGGTTTTACAGAAATTTATCACTTCTGAAATTATATTGTTAAAAGACTTGAAGTGGTAAGAGCATTCATAGCCGTAGTGGAAATAAACAGCTATCATTATGTTGATTGATTGATGTTAGTTTAAGTCTATGGTTGAGAATATTTCTTATTACAATATTAAATGGTTATTTGAAAATCGATGCTGCCAAGTGTGAGATTTAAATCAAGGATTATACATTGGTGTCCTTTAATTACCCAAAAATCCAATAGAGTAGTAAACATTATCATCAAAGCATATATATATGTATATATATATATATATATATATTCCAAAGAAGAAATATTTTAAAAATTCTATTTTTAAAAATACTCTATTTTTCAAGGTTAAAAAATGTCAAATCAGTGAAATGATAATTTATTCAAAAAACACACAATCATATCATAATCATATCTATAATCTTGACCAATCAAAAACTGTCCAGATAACTATTATTTGTAGAACCAATCAAAATGATGCTGAATAAAATTCATAGTCTACCAATTGAATTGTTATAAAAGTAAAAAAAAATGTAATTGAATATTTTACACTTGAATAATTATGATAACAATAATAATAATTATTTAAAATAATATAGTTGTATAAATATATATATATATATATATATATATATATATATATGTGGATAGAAAATAGATTTCTTCTTTTTTTTTTCTAACATTATTTGGACTATTGACATACTTAGTATATTAATGCAATCAACCACATTGATGAATAATTTCTCATGTAAAATTGAATAATTACAAAAATAATGATTATATTAATGAATTAATTACTGGATCGATTAGTTCATTAAAAATAGGTAAGTTACGATAAATAGAGGAGAGGAAAACTTTTTATTGTGATTAGTAATTTTTCATGGTTGATTAATCTACAAATCTAGTTAACTCTCATCACATATTATGATGATGTTCATTGAATTCCAGATCAGTAATCTAGAGCTAAAACGCTATCAATGAGATTTAATGATCTAGTGTTCATTTCTCTTATAGTTCAAAGTAGTGAATGAGAATTTCTCGTACGTACTTACTTACTTACGCCTGTTAAACCCAATCGAGTGTATGCCGCCGACCATTTTTCTCCAACCTACTCGTATCCTGAGTTCCCCCATACCAATTCTGTCCAACTTTTGTTTATTTTCCTCATATCTTTCTCTATTTCTCGGCGTAATGTGTTCCTTAGCCTTCCTCTTTTCCTTTTACCTTGAGAATTCTTAGTGTGTGTTTGTCTTGTGACACAGATGGGTCCTTTCCTCAGTGTGTGTCCTATCCACTTCCACCGCTTCTTCCTGATTTCCTCCTCCACTGGAATCTGGTTTGTTTTCTCCCACAGTAAGTTGTTGCTGATGGTGTCTGGCCAACGAATCCGAAGTATTTTGCGTAGACAACTGTTCATAAATACTTGTATCTTGTGGATGATGACTTTGGTAGTTCTCCATGTTTCTGCTCCATACAGTAGAACTGTCTTGACATTTGTATTGAAAATCCTGATTTGGTGTAGACTGAGATTTGTTTGGAGTTCCAGATATTTTTCAATTGTAGAAATGCTATCTTGCTTTGTCGATCCACGACTTTTCATCTGCATCAGATCCACCTTGATTGTCAATGATACTGCCCAGATAGGTAAAGGTGTTAACGTCCTCCAAAGCATGTCCATCAACAGTGATTTGGTTTACTTTTGCCTAGTTTTGATTTAATTCTCTAACGGTTATCAATTTATGATGAAAGTCCATTGGTTAAAGCATAACATATTTCTTCACAAAAAACACTTTACATAAGGCAATTCAACATTTATAATAATAATAATAATATTAATAATAATAATAATAATAATAATAAGGAATTTTTTAAAAATAATAACGAAATCCTCTCACTTACACTCAATGGAACAAAAGCCGCTGATTAGTATTCTCCAACCTACTCTGTCCTGGACCTCCCTTTCATAGTTCTGTCCAATTTTTGTTCATTCTTCCCATGTCTGTGTCTATTTCTCGGTGTAGCGTGTTCCTTGGCGCTTCCTTCGACCTTGAGGGCTTCGAGTGAGGGCTTGTCTTGTGACGCAGTTGGGTGCTTACAGCAATGTGTTTCCTATCCAACTCCAACGCTTCTTCTTGATTTCCTCCTCCACTGGAATCTGAATTGTTCTCACCCACAAATTAGTTAACTAATGCAGACAATATTTCCAATAATAACTTTTGTTAAAAAGATAATTATTTTGGGAATTTATTAAAGAATACACTTGATCAAATCAGATAAAAGCTAATTATCATTGCTAAAATATCGACTGAAAGTTAAACTGAATAATTATACATTTGGTTAGAGATCTTGAATAACATGGCTCAGAATCGTTTGCAGTGGCTCGTTGTGTTCTCAGAAATTCTAATTTTCTGAATTGGTCATCACATCCACCTTTCTGGTTCTAAACTTATTTCACTGAATTATACTTCTCGAATTATATCTTCGAATCCTAATCTTCTTCATTACGGCTAATACTTCTACTACAGCTATCACTGTTGGATTTGAACTGACAGTTGTGTCTTTGTGCTGTTGTAGTATGGCAACCTGAACTGATGTGCATACGTACGAAGTTCTGTGTTGTATCTGTCTGTCTATCATACATTTCGATATACATAAATTCATAAAATAAGATCCTTTTCTTTAATTGATCGTTTGAAGGTAGTTTTCATCAGGAAATGAATTTATCTAGAGAATAATTTAAGCGTAAAGAGTATTAAGTTGCTGTTTTGTCGTTGTCTGGGAATTTCTAGATATCTATACTGATGACGCCACATGGAACTGAAATCATGACTATCAACTTTAGAAGTGAGTAAGTTGCTCTGATTTAAGTTGATTGGAGTTCAATAAATAATCCGTCATCATGCAACATGATAACAAGCGTAGGTAACCCATTCATTGTCAGTAAGGGGTTATGGATATTTCATTAAACTCATGAACTGATCTAAGTCAGACTATCAGTGAAAACCTGTAGGAACTGAACGATGATTTCTCTCTAGTTTGGGATTCTTCAAAAGTTCTCGTTTGCAACCCAGTAAGCAAGAAGGGAAACCCAAGACCTTTGGTATCATATGTGAACACTTAGCTCCTAAATCACTTCAAACAGTCCACTCACGATATTGCGCTACTGCATTACATCCGGCAAGACTTAGCTTGACTGATTATGAAAGTTCTCAATGGTGGTTTAACTTAAATCAATTTATGGTTTCAAGGAAACTTTTTTATTACTGACGAGTTTAAATTCAACCGGTCATGATGTATCATTAGAACTGCAGAAAACTGTTTTCTCTAAGGCAGTTACAAAGAAGTACACATGAATAATAATAGTAATAATATATGAATAATGAATAGTATTACTTTGAAAATAAAATGTTTTTACCAGATAAAAAAGTAAAGGGGAAAATATTGTAGTCCACAGTTATCTTGAAATTGTGAATTTATCGGATATCACTTATAGTGAAAGTCTACATTGTCTGACGCCTCAAAAAAGATGAATGTATATTATATTTAATAAAAGAGTATATTAGATTGCCACTCGATGATATCGCTCAGTATAATGTGATTTTTAAAATCGATTTATTCAAAGTTGGAATATGGTTTAAGGAAAAATGATACAATTTGTTTAGAATACTAATTAATAAATGTATTTGATAGCATTTAAGGTAATTCATATTGTAGAAAGATTGAAGGTTATTCAATTTCTAATTGAGATTAGACTAATTTGCGTTAGACAATCATTAGAAAACAGGAAGCATTGGACAGCCATTTAATTTTATTAGGAGGTTATTTACTGATATGACTCTATGGGCTTACTAGAAAATGGGCTCGAGAAATTGAATTTCTTTCTGTTAGCGCTTAACCATCAGCTAAAAGAGTTATTAACTTTAATCAACTCACGACATTGTATAACCATCTTTCACAGTCTTCGGTAGGAAACTCTGTGACATCCAGAATGGTTGAATTCAACTAGTCATAGTTTATTTCTAGGACTAGGGAAATTTACTCTTGAAGTTAGTCATTAGTGAGCATGTGATAACTGTCAGCTTGAGGTTTTATGGAGATTATTGTTTGAGTATCTTTAGTCAGATAACAACCAAAGAACAGTGGACAAGTTTTTCGTCTTAATATCCGACTCATGAGGAATTGGATCTTTCAAGAAATCGAAACTATCACACCCAAACATTGCTGTGATAATAGTGTGGTGCGAGCTACTTATAAGTAGTATAGGACGTGAGTGTCAACGTAATGTCTGGCAGCAGAAGATGGGGGAAGATCAAGAAAGGAAGAACAGTGGGAACACAATGGAATTTGTATGAAACGCATGAATAGTGACAATGGATTGATGTTTTGCAACAGGAACAGTTCAGTTCGATATGATGAACTGATATTTTCCGTGACCAGTGGCGTTCAACCCTATCAGGTGTAGGCAGTAACTACTAAAGACCAATGAGTGAGGTCGCACAAAATCTCTAGATTGATCAGAGTTAGACATTAACACCGTTGCATACCGGCCTAGAGGTTCAGAGGTTAGGCGTTGGCGCGCAAGACAGAAGGTCCCGAGTTCAAATCCTGCCAGATGCAAGATTTGTGGATGCGCACTGCTGATGAGTCACATACCCGGACGAAACGGCAGTCCACTGCTTTCAGGTTTCTAATGGTGGTCTAACAATCATTAGTTGATCATTTCAACACTAGTCTCTATAACTGTAATTGAAAAAAATCACATTATTGCCAATTGATCAATTATATTCAAATGATGTTAAATCGCTGTTGTTTTTTTTTTAAAAACGTAACTGATTTTTTTTACAAGAGTAATAAATAATGAGAAGAAATTTCGCACAGTATAAAAATAATTTATGCAAAAATAACTTTACAGTAAATAAGAATTTTCTTAGTTTACATTGTTATTATTATTATTTGGCTCAGTTAGTTAAGAGAATAATTGAGAAATTTACATATATATATATATATATATATATATTTATATGTACTTATTGAGATTGTCGTTAAAAAATCAAACATGATATATTTATCATTGTGTAGTGAGGGAGAACGCAGGTGGGGCAACCGAATTGTATTTAATGAAAATTACAGAGTTACTCAGTAAAATCGGAAAACCATATCGTAAATCGTTCATTTGCTAAATATCAGTTCATCATATCGAACTGGACTGACTGTTCCTGTTGCAAAACATCAATCCATTGTCACTATTCATGCGTTTCATACAAATTCCATTGTTTTCTAACTCTTCCTTTCTTGATCTTCTCCCATCTTCTGCTGCCAGACATTACGTTGACACTCATGTCATATACTACTTATAAGTAGCTCACACCACAATTGTACAACTAACTGTATGATCTTTAATTGGTATGATCTACAAATTGACAATTTTGGATAAAATATCAATCTCTTTTTTGGTTGAATTTTTTTATAATGTATTATAGTCTCCATTGTAAATTGATGTTTTTTTCTGATAGAGATCCATAATGTTAGGCTAAAGGAAAAAACGAAACAAAATAACAAGCTTAATATTACGTAATCAAATGGAAATAAGCTCGTATACCGGTTTAAGTTGCGAGTATTCATTCGAGAAACTAGATAACAGCTACAACAAATGATTATTTAATATTCTTCAATTAGAGTTATGGAGATTAGTGTTTTTACACCTGTAAGCACTGAAAGACGGCCGTTTCGTCCTGGTATGGGATTCATCAGCAGTGCGCATCCACGACTCCTACCACTCGCAGGATTCGAACCCGGGACCTTCGGTCTTGTGCGCGAACGTCTGACTTCTGGACCATTGGGCCGGAATCCAACAGTGTTAATGTCTAACTCTGATTGATCTAGTCACTGGTTAGTGATCGTGATAGTTAACTACGTACTACACTATAATGTTATTCGATTCACGATTAACATTTAATAAGTTTAGTATTAGCAGAAACATTTGCCCATCGACTATACTTAATTCCTACTCTGTGGTTGTTATTCTGAATCATTTACAATCAATTTACTCATTACATATTGAGTACAAAACATTATTTAATAAATATTTTTACAGTCCATTAAATACTAGACATACCAATGTATACTAATACCATTGTTCTTAGAACACTGAATATTAAGAAAGGGAAGATGTTATAATTTGAATGCAACTTATGTACATAATAACCCAATTTAAAACATTCCATTCATTAATCATAAAATTAACTAGGGTTGACTGGTCTATTGCAAAATTATAAATCAGTTTTTAATTACTAACTGTTTTCATTAAAGGGTTGTTGAAATTGTTTAGTTTCATTGAGTTCATGTATCGATCTATGTAAGAACATCATTGGCAAACTGGAAGCAATAGACGGCCGTTTTTCTCTAGTATGGAACGCATCAGCAGTTCACATACTGAAACCACGCTCGCGGAAATCAAACCCAAAACCTTTGGTCTCGAACCTATAACCTCTTATTGAAATCATGAATAGATCAATGCTAAACTCAACAATCTTTACACTCTTATAATGAAAATTACCATGTACTCACTAGTGACTAGCTTAGTGAGGAACCTTCTTCAAGTTCTAGTGAGAAGTCGTGACCAGTGGGGTTCACCCCTGTCGGGTGTCAAGGAGTGCTCACTGAGAACAACGGGTGAGATTGTGCAAGACTGTGGATTGACTAAAGTTAGACATTAACACTATTGGATGCGAGTTCAGTTGTCTAGAGTTTGGGCATTCGCGTATGAATTTCACGTTCCTTGTTTAGGTTCCCACCTGAGGGGTTCGTTGATGTTTATCGCTACCGATGAGTTTCATACTAGAACGAAACGGCCAGCCAGTGCTTCCATTTTTCTAATGATTCCTGATTTCAGTGAGACAAAATTTTGTTTATATCACTCCTGGAATTGATCGATTACAGCTATAATAGATAAATAATATGTGAAAAAGGACTTTGCTTTGAAATGAGAGTATATGTATATCTGTCTATTTACCTTGTCACTGTGGATATATATTAAAAAATTTTATTTTGAAAACTTTCTCGAAATTGTTGTTACAAGTATAATTTGTACGTTTATCGGACAAGTAGAAAGTGAACAAATTTTAGGAATTTCTTTATTGAAGTAATTTTTCGAAACTTTTATTTATGCATAATTTAAAGATAAACCTCATTGTAAATTTGCATTTATCAGTAAACTATTGAAATTAAAACAAACATGCACTGGAACGTTGCGTTTTTTTTTAAAAATCCTAAATTCAATACCTTGATTCATTGTATCAATATTGACAGGAAAAATTTTTGTTTAATATTTAATAATATTTTTCTAGACACTGTCACGTTATGATGTACATTTTTGTCTAACATAATGACTATTATATTACTAAAACAGATTGTATATACAAAAATATTAAATATAAACTGATCAATAAGTATTTTGGTGTATAGAAAGTTTATTACTAGTAATCGAAATGCAGAAAGTATGTTTCGTCCTATTTTTAAGGCTCATCAATTAATGAATTGAATAACTCACAAGCCTTGATAGTTATAATTAGTGAGCAATTTAATTTAAGTACTGAAATTTTATCAGTTGAGGTGGTTGCGAAATGTGTTATGTGTGCCTGAACACTGACTGCCTCGATGAACTATATTTTGTGGTGTAGAAGTAGGGGCGGCCAAACCAAAACATGGCACAAATCCATAAAGTCACTGACAAGTGGGCTAAGTAATGTCGGTAGGTGTCGACTACCTGGTTGGAGTCCGCGAGACGAAAGTCACCGATGATTAGATACCTTGAATGATATGTCTCAAAATTGTTTGCAATGATGCAAGTGCATTCGCTCTTTGTGTTCTCTCAAATTCTAACCTTCTGAATTCCTCATCTTTCTCTTTCTAAAGTTATCTTACAGAATTATACTATTTGAATATTATCTTCGAACTTAATCTTCTCCATTACTGCTAATACTTCTACTGTCTCCACCACTATGGGATTTGAACTGACAGTTGCGTCTCTTTGCTGATAGGATATGGCAATCTGAACTTATGTACTGATGTACGTAATTCTACGTTGTAACCGACTGACTGACTGGAGCAATTTAATTGATTCCTTTAATGTACATAAGTTGATATTTTTAAATTCATCTAGGTAACATTTTATATTTCTTATAAAACTTTTCTTATCAATGAAAAAAAGGTGATAGTTATAAATTTGACTTAATGTGAAGTAGAACATGTATTCTACAAGCATCCATAAAGTACAAGGTCCGAGTCCAGAAGAGAATCAGGATCCCGGACTAGACATCCGAGTCATGGTACGGGTCATAAAACGTTACAGATAATGTGTATTTATACAGTTCGATCGAATAGGCAACAAAATTGAAGTCTGTGACATTGACAGTTAGAACGACCATAATATTGACCAATAGGAATTGACCAGTCGAATTAAACTTACAAAAATAATTCTCTTAGGACATTTAATGAATATCCTAACAAGCCAAAATTGTTTGTCTTCAACATGTTTTGTTAGCTGTATTACATAATCGCTGAAAATCGATTTTATCATATTTGTTAGTCGTTTGAATTTGAAAAAAAAGAAATCAATTGAACTTGAAGAAAATGTCAACCATTGGAATTAAGGTAACAAACATCCTTTTATTTTTCTCATTACAAGATTGTTATGTTCGTCATTTGGTACGTTTGAAGCTATTAAGAGTTCACCTTAGTCAATTAACGTGAACGAGACAATGAACCAGCGTCCAGGTAGGCCACCTTGAATATCAAACTGCAAAACAGAAGTCTTGATAAGCGTAGAAAGCAAGCACAATACAATCAAGCACACAACTCTTGTTTATTTATGCATCATTGAAACATCCTTGGGACAGTCACAAAAATAGCACACTCAAATACACAGCAGCCAATCACAACCATAGATTTTCCTGGTGTGAAATGAAACCTCAAGGTCAACTGATCAGCCCATGCTCGCAAACGTGATATCCAAAAATAAGGCATTTATCAAGCGAGTTTTAGGGATCTATCATCCTCAACAAAGATTAGTTTAGTTATCAGTGTGTTCATTACAAAAAAGAAGTCACATGATTAGTGAATAATTAAATAAAACTATTTTACTCATTAAATTTGCTGATTTCCAATGAATTCACTCGTTTCAGTCTATTTTTTCTGTTTTTTACAAGCATAGTTCATCTAGAGAAAGTATAGAATCACAAATTTTTTCAGTGAATTTTTTTTCTTAAACCTCGAGACACACTAATTAGAAATGAGATATCAGAAAAAAAAACACGCATTTGAAGACAATAGACTTTTGTCTTTTATCATCTTGTACATACGTTTCGCATAATGCATATTTGTAATATTTCGAATTAATTGAAAAAATAAAAGAAAATGATCTCTTGTCATGGATAGAGAAAACCAGAGAAAAAACAACACAATAACTATGTTAGACATTCGATATTTCAGCATCTTATTTGACATGTAAATCAGTTAGTAGTCTAGTGTCTAGTTATAGTTTATTTTATTATTGATAATAAACTCTTCTCTCAGTCAGCTGTTTGAACTCATAAGATCATGTGTCCATATTGTATGTAGTAAGTTAGTAGAGAAATTGTTTGTTATATGGTGAATGAGTTAATGAAAAAAAAGACATGCTGATATATAGATGTTCATTACTGTACAATAATTTCTCACAATGCTAACATATGTCTAAAAACTTAATATAACTATCTATGGAATTTGAGTTTTACAGATTTTGTAAGAAAGGATAACTCATTATAGTTTTATAAGAGATCTAAATATGAACTCTTTATCGTGTATAAATTCCTACTCACATAATTGTGGATATGTAGTAGTAGTAGTAGTAGTAGTAGTAGTAGTAGTAGTAGTAGTAGTGGTAGTAGTAGTAGTAGTAGTAGTAGTGTAGTGAAGGAGAACACAGGTGAGGGCAACCGAATCGTATTTAACGAAAATTACAGAGTTACACAGTAAAATAGGAAAACCATATCGTAACTGTTAATTTGCAAATCTTCAATCCATCGTCGATCCATTGTCTGACATTTCACTATTCATGCGTTTCATACAAATTCCATTGTGTTCCAACTCTTCCTTTCTTGATCTTCCCCCATGTTCTGCTGCCAGACATTACGTTTACACTCGCGTCATATACTACTTATAAGTAGCGCGCACCACAGTAGTAGTAGTAGGTGTACTCGATTAAGATCAGCAAACTGTGCCTTGAAAAAAAAACAATAGACTTTGTAAAAAACTGTCAAACTGTAATAAGTTATTTCACTTTTGTCGCAAAAAACTTTCTAGTTATACAAACTGTTCATTCATTGGCATTAAAGTAACTTTAAAATCACCATATCGTTGTAAGCATTTGATATACTTGTAACTATTGCGAGTTCACCTTACTCGTTAAATGGAATGGAAGCAATCATTCAGTGACACGATAGGCTATTCTAATCTATTTGTCCCCAGCTGGGCTAACT
Organism: Schistosoma turkestanicum; assembly: GCA_944470395.2. Classification (NCBI taxonomy): domain Eukaryota; kingdom Metazoa; phylum Platyhelminthes; class Trematoda; order Strigeidida; family Schistosomatidae; genus Schistosoma; species Schistosoma turkestanicum. Next base: position 13,444,594 of record OX103974.1, on the reverse strand, counting down.
AAAGCAAAAAGTTTTGTTAAGGAGTAGAGAATGTATTCTACAAGAACCCATAAATAAAGAGGCTGCTAAGTATACAAATCAAGCTTATTTATACAATGATAGCAACGTCCTTGGGAGAGCCATAAAATAGTGTACTAAAAAAATCCGTCAACCAATAACAATCAAGGATTTTCTGAGTGGGAAGTGTAAGAAGAAGGTCAACTAAGTGACGTGTGCGCGAAAGCATAAGAAATCCAAACTTAGGACCCTTTTTCAAGTGAGTTATAGGGATCTAACTTCCCCAACAGAATAACTACAGTCAGTTCTTAAACCTTAAATCTATATGAAACATGTTTTATTTTTGAACAAAAACGATTGAATGATGAGTTATCACTAATACATATGATTACGATTCAGACTAAGCAAAAGACTGATAGATATTTTCAAAATAATCTTTCATAAGCTTAAATTACATTGTAGCCTATTTGACTACTTCCAATGAACTAATGTCATGGGGAAAACACAGCCAGTAGAAGTTAAAAATAAAAGTAACCATTTACTTGTTACTAGTTTTCGGCAATGACAGTGAATCTTCTCTCTCTCTCTATATATATATACATATATATAGTTAACAGAGCAAACTGTTCGATTTTTATAAACATTTTAAAGCTTATCATACTCTAAAACTGTTTATTTGGACCCATTAAACGATGGTGATTTCTAGCTTAGAGAATGAAACTCCACCAAAAACTATCTGGATAAGGTGATAGAAAATTATTTAAAATAAGTGGTAATTTTTATAAGGTTACTACTCTTGGTTAACCAACTAACCTGCGGCACATGCATACAAGCTGCTTTTACACATCACAAAGTTCCACACATGTAGCCACCACGCGTTTCCCTTTGCCCAAGAGGGTATGTACATGTCGACTAGATTCTCATGCAAGCAAGTCGGACATCCAATAAGCGTGCGTACGAGCAGTCACCCCCGCCCGGGTGCTTATGAAATAATTTGATCCCTCCAACCAGTCCACATCCCACAATCCCCAGTCGGCATGGGCGACAAGGTGGGCTTACCTAGCTAGTCCTGGCACCCTGAGACGGATTACCGAGCCATCCAGCAGCCTTTCCAACCGTCTGGCCTCCAACTGCCTTGCTCTGATATAATCGATCGGAGTCCTCAAGGCCCCACATAAAGTCAATTAAAATAAGTGGTAATTTTTATAAGGTTGCTACTTATAAGTTAGCAATTCTTTTTTCACGTTCATTCATACTGCTTTTATAGTGTGCAGAAATAATCTTAGTGGATAACTCATGTTACTTTTGAATAAGTCTAGGTAAATTAACCAGTGATCTTTTTTCTTTGACTTTATTTTAAAGTGTACGGAACATGTGATTTGTTTGCTAAATAATAATTCATTATAGAATTATGGAAATTATTGTTTATCATTGAAATCATAAATCAATGATTGTTAGACCACCATTAGAAAACTGAGTGTAGGCATTAACTACCGAAGACAACGAGTGAGGTTGTGTATAACTTTAGATTGATCAAACTTAGACATTAACACTATTGGATGCTGGCTCAGTGGTCTAGAGGTTAAACGTTCACATGTGAGACCAAAGTTCATGGGTTCTATTTCCGGTTGCGAAGCTCATGGATGCGCACTGCTGAAGAGTTCGATATTGGGACGAAACGAACGTGATCTAACAATGATGCATTCATGATTTCGATGGTAAAAAAATCACGTACTAGTCTCAGTCAAAAAACTGTACAAACTCACATCTACGACCTCACTGGTCATGAAACCTAAATTTTTTTCAGGTCAAAGTACATTAAGTAGGACATATTATGAAATTATTATCCAATGCCTTTAGTGAGTTATTGTCTCATATCCAATATAACGACGTAATTTCATCTATCACAGCTTGTCACTAGACATTTTCGATGAATTAGTTCACAAGATTAGTTAGTAGTGGGCAAACCAGTATTATTATTATTATTATTATTATTATTATTAGTGTAAAGGAGGTTCGTGAACATTTTATGAACTTTATAGCTTACATTATGGTCTTATATAGATTATCATCTGTTGTTGTTGTTACATAATAATCTTTAAAATACTACTTACTGGTGAATAGAGTAGTTTTATTTCTTGTTCTCTTTTGTATTTCCAATTCATCAATTGATTACATCAAATTGTAACGAGAAGAAATTCAACATGATTGATATTTTTTAAGTTTTATGGTTTTATAAAAAGGAGTTTGACTTGAACTGAATGTGAACTGTTTTCTTTTTTGTTTCATTGAAGACCAATTTTTTATTGGCTAATTCCCAATTTACTTTCAGAATTCTCTCTTCTGATTAGAAAACTCTAAAAATCAATGATTGATTGATGATTTCAAATGTGTAAAAACACAGAACCTCCAAAACTCTGCCCGAAAAATATCGTAACAGTGCTCACTAGTGACTAGCTTCGTGAGGAAGTTCTCGGAGTTCTAGTTGAGAAGACGTGACGAATGGAGTTCAACCCTGTCGGGTGTAGGCAGTAACTACTACCAAAGAAAATGGATGAGGTCGCGCGAAATCCGTAGATGAATCAGAGTTAGACATTAACAGCGTTGGATGCCGACCCAATGGTCCGATGGTTAGGCGTTCCCGCACAATACCGAAGGTCCTGGGTTCGAACCGTGCGAGGTGCAATAGTCGTGGATACACGCTGCTGATTTCGTCCCTTACCAGGACGAAACAGCCGTCCAATGCTTCCAGGTTTCTAATGGTGATCTAACAATGATTGATTGATGATTTCAAATGTGTAAAAACACAAAACCTCCAAAACTGTGCCCGAAAAAAATAAAGTTTATGAGTTGAAAAGTGACAAGAAATCGAGAAATAAAACAGTGATGAAGACAGGGAATACGTACATTTTATTTTTTTTAAAAAAAGAGAAAAATCATAATTGACCTGTGAAAATGTGATGCATTTGCGCGCTATCTATATTTCGAACAATCTGGTCACACATATTTACTTGTCAAGAAATTTTTTAGGAAGATTAATAAAAGGTCAATTAAGCAAAAGTTCAAATAGACATAAGGGTGATAATTGTAAATATAGTGGATAGAGAAAATTAACGTAATATGAAAAGAATAAGAAAGGATAGGAAAGCTGTCACTTTACCCTAGGCTTGTACTGGAAAACGAAAGATAAATATTTAAAAATAGTTCAATTTTATGAAACAAACTCTCTTGAACGGACATTTGATGTCAAGTTTAAATTGAACAACTATTAGATCTTGTTTAGAAATTAAAAAAAAGGAAAATGCATATTATTTATATCTTAAAGTAAAAGTCTGATAAAAAATTTGTAAAATAACTCAATACTTTCATCACTTAGTTTAAAATTAGTCAATTGTCTAAAGTAGTTTATGGTGTAAGTAGTTGTTCTGCAAAATCTGTTTAACTGACTACTTCAAATGAAAAAATATGTTAGTTAGTCAGATTAAAAATTTTCGAGTTTTAGGGACAACCTCTTAATTTATCATGAAAAATTTTACATAAAGTCTTTCCGTTTGTAGTTTTTTCGACTTCGTGCTTTATGTTTGTCAAAGGGAATTTTCTTTTCAAAACATATACAACGGAAATTTTACGTTATGTTTGAATTAGACAAAGTATCTTTGACGATTACATCCTACAAAAGTAACTCAGTCTCCACACAACATATTCGATTAAACTATAACAACTAACTCAAGGTATCTCGGAAATTTTACTGGAAAGTTGTAACCAGTGGTGTTCAAAACGCTGAAGAGTGAAATAATTGTTATTATTGAGATTGAATGATAGTCAAGCCTCTTCACAAACAAATTGGAGTTGGAACTATTTCATTGGATTCCTACCTAGTAGTCCTAACTGTCAGCCGTTCAGTTAGGAACTTCAAGTTCTTAAGTTTTGTCGCTGGAGGGGGGCTGTGAACACACAATGCTGTTGAGTTTCATGCAAGAACGTAACAAGTGTTCAGCTCTTTCTGGTTTTCAGTAGCGTCCCAACTAAAATCGATTTGCGATGAACATAACTTACAAATTTAACTCATTTTTAGAAAACTCTCTTTATTTAAGTTAGACTTCTGTAAAAAACAATTAAAACTGTTTGTTTGTCTATGTATGTAAAGTCAAAATTTTGAACAGAAATGTTAATCTATCAAACGACTAATAACTGATTAATTCACGGAGTTGCGCAACCTCATACACAGTCTTCGGTAGTTACTGTCTACACCCGAACAGGTTGAACTTCACTGGTCATGACTTCCCACTGGAACTTGGAGAAGATTCCTCACGAAGCTAGTCACTAGTGAGCACAGGTAATGTGTAAATTAACAATCTTCACAACTCCGTAATGCAATTACCTGTGCTCACTAGTGACTAGCTTTGTGAGGAATCTTCTTCGAGTTGTAGTGGAGAGTCGTGACTAGTGAAGTTCAACCTGTTCGGGTGTAGACAGTAACTACTGAAGACTGTGTATGAGGTTGCGCAACTCCGTGAATTGATCAAGTTTGACAATAACACCATCAGATACCGTCTCAGTAGTCCGATAATTAGGCGTTCGCGCCCAAGACCGAAGGTCCTGGGTTCTAATCCTGTGGAGTGCAGGAGGCGTGGATGTGCCCTTCTGAGGAGTCCCATACCGGGACGAAACGGCCGTCCAGTGGTTATAGGTTTCTAATGGTGATCTAACATTGATCGATTCATAGTTTCAAAAATGTGTAATTTAACAATCTTCACAACCCTGTAATGCTAATAACTGATTATAAAGTTTGGTAGATTAGACTTTAGAATTTTCAACAAAACACATGTTGAATTTGTTAGGGTTATATGTATTAATCTATTTTGAGTAAACTTACTGTAAAGTTATACCATATAGAAAATTAGAAGTAGATTTTTACTCAAAGTATATGATAGTTGAAATAAAATTCAATCATTCACTTTGATAACTGGATATGAGTTTCATTGAATGAGAATAGTCAGGAAATCTTTTTGAACACTGATTGTCTTAAGGGAACTTGTATTTTATCTAAAGATGTAAGTTTAAATCATACGTTTTTAAATGGTTGAAACATTGAGTGAGATGAATTGATAGAGGGAAATTAAATTGTCGCTCAATTAAAACCTAAATCATTATCATTAGACACTGTGTTAATGTGTGACAACAATGAAGTTCATTGTCTAAAACTATACAACATTAAATACACTGAACCACAGTTTCCTTTTCAAATTTTAAGTCTGAATGAATTTTTTTTCAAAAAAAAAACATTTATTTTAATTTTTATTCAACTAGTAAAAATGTTATAAGAAGTTTATGATGTATATTTTTTATTCAAATGTGTAAAAACGAAACCTCCAAAGCTCCAACTGAAAATATCGTAACAGTGCTCACTATTGTGACTAGCTTCGTGAGGAAATTCTCGGAGTTCTAGTTGAGATGACGTAACTAATGGGGATCAACCCTGTCGGGTGTAGGCAGTAACTACCGAAGACAAATGGGTGAGGTCACGCAAAATATCCGTAGATTAATCAGAGTTAGACATTAACACCGTTGGATGCCGGCTGAGTGGTCCGATGGTTAGGCGTTCGCGCACAATACCGAAGGTCCCGGGTTCGAATCCTGCGAGGTGCAGGATTTGTGGATGCGCACTGCTGATTTCGTCCCATACCAGGACTTGACGGTCGTCCAGTGGTTCCTGGTTTCTAATGATGTGGTCTAACAATGATTGATTGATGATTTCAAATGTGTAAAAACACAAATCGCCAAAGCTCTAACTGAAAATATTAGTATAAAGCTGCTTTGTATTTCATGATTATTTCGGATTAGACACTTGTAGTTAATAATTTTGTGTATTGTTAGATTAAAAAAACCACAAAAAAATTATAAAAAGAATTGTTTTTTTCTCCTATCTGTTTACATTCAATTTAAAAGGCAATGATTGAATTTATAAACTTCAATTTTTTTTCATATTTAACTATACGATGCACTTCACTGCTGTGTTAGTTAGACATACTGTCTGTATTCCCGAAAATCAATACAGGTGAAATTCGGTTCAAATGTGTATGACCTGATAAAAAGACATTTTTTTTTCTATTCTATAATATATACATGTTAATATTACTTTAGGGCTTAACCGGTGTAATTTGAAATAAATGCCGAAGTCGTAATGATACTGGGAGTAACAGATGACATATTATTATGATCATGGTTATTATCTGTGGGCAGAAGATCAAAGTATTACTATAATAGAGATTGGATTTAATTAGTCTTAACTATTTAAATAGATACAAAAATCGATAGAATTAGCAGTTTGAATTTTCAAGAGATTTTTATTGTTAAATATCTATGAGTTTGAATCCTGAATCAAACTATAAAACTAAGGGGTGATTTTGTTGACTTAATGGTTACTACTTTTGAGATCAAATATTTTTAAAGCTTATTTGTATCGAAAAATACGGAACTATTAAAACTAATGAGTAATATACAATGGAATTTAATGATAATTTGGGAATAAATACTTACAATCCCGCAATATATTGAACTGAAGGCTTCAGATTTTACGACTGGTTATGGTTTGAGGAGTTAATATAGTTGGTAATGAGGCAGTTGCCTACAAATGAAATAATATGATGATTGGAATATGAGATGAATCGATAACTGTTCAAAACCGTAGATTGATATTAATTCACTTTCTACAGTTTAAATCTTCCAGTTATTGGTGTTAGAAAGTGAAAATAATCAGTCTCTTTTAGAAAATATGGTTCCTGAGCGAACAGCCTCTTATATTGCAATCAGTCTAGCATCAGAAACTGGGTGGATAACGCTTTGAGGTTTGAAATGAAATGGACTGAGTCCGGGTCCATGTGTGGCCATTGACGAGTCCCGAACAGAGTGAAACTTGCCAGCCACTGTCCAACCCTGCTTAAAAAGTAGCTCAATGGAATACAATTTAATGAATAAAATGTGTCTTACTTGCTTCAGCAGTTTGTCCTTGGGGAATAATTTGAATTGGGGTTTTCGTTGGTTCTTCAAAGCAGTTAAACATCGGAATCAGCTTATTCTAATTAAACAAAACAATGAAAATTCAGTATTTTTGTTTTAAAATATAAATGTTTTTAGAGTTGTCCCTGTCTAGTGAAGTAGCTAAGCATAATACTTGTTAGAATTTATGTATTAGTAGATTTAGCCATGGAATAAGTTTCTTAAAAAACCTATTCCACGGCTAAGTCTTTGTCTGTCAAAGAATCTTCTATTTCAAATTTCAAAAAGTTAACTGTCTGACAGGAATTTGATCATGAAAAATTATAAGAATAAAACTCTTTCTAAGAAGTTATACTGGAAAATATGTATATAACAAATGGACTGTTAAACCTTTGAAAACTTTTTGTTTCGTGGAAAGATTTACTTTCTATAGATTCTATTGAAACTTATTACATTTTTCTTAAGTTATAAAATGGAAGTTAGTTAAGACATGACATGCTAATGTATTCTTTCACTCTTCTTTTGCTCTGTATTTAATGGTTTCAAAGATTTACAATACTAACTGATATAAAACTTTGGTGGAGGTTTATTATTTCATCCTTTTTGAAAGAACCCTGTCGGGTGTAGGCAGTAACTTCCAAAGACAAATGGGTGAGGTTGCGCAGAATCTCTAGACTAATCAGAGTTAGACGCTAACACTGTTGGATGCCAGCCCAGTGGTCCTGAGGTTAGATGTCCGCGCACAAGATCGAATGTCCCGGGTTAGGATGCTGTGAGGTGCAGGAGTCGAGGATGCGCACTGCTTATGAGTCCCATACCAGGACGAAACAGCCCTCCAGTGCTTTCAGGTTTCTAATGGTGGTCTAAAAATGATTGAATGATGATTTCAATGTGCAAAAACAATAATCTCCATAAGTCTAATTGAAAAATAATTTATATCTGTAATAATCGTCATGGTATTGACTACTTAACGTTGTGTATATCACGGATTAATAAAGGACTAGAAAGATATTTTTCCCGGATATAGGACTCTTCAGTAATAAATATCCACGATCCCATTGGGGATAGAAACCTGAATATTTTCTAAATCATGGTAAGCTCTTAACCTTCAAACATCTTAGCCATCATTCAATAGTGAGTATGTCTAACTTCAATCAATACCGTGAAACCATCCTCCGATGCTATTGGGTTGCGTCTGCTATACTGTCGACATGTTAGAATTCTTGAAATAATCTTTGGACATCAGTTATTAATGGAAACAGAGAGTAATTTGGTATCATTAAGTACGGAGTTTTCACATAATTTCAAAAATACTCGTCTATGGCAAAATATTTCCCACTGTTTGTAAAATAACTCACTTTATCGAGATTAGTCTAAATGACTTTAAATAGACCTTCAGAATATTTTTTAAACTCACTTTTGTTTAGTCAGAAAAAAAGTGATGTTGGTAAACGGATGAAATTATATATAATGTACATTTTTCATACTATTATGAGTTCATCTATCTTAAAGTGTTATGCATAGAAACTCGTTCAGGTGGTTGGAAATTATTTGTGAACCCTTATATTATACAAGTATACACATTTATGGGGTGAAATTTTTAATCAAATTTTCGAAATGGTGTTTATCAGTAACCACTTTGTGATGATATCTAGCTTCGTGAGGTAACTTGCACATTTTCCAGTTGTCCATCTACAAAGGTGATTTCAGTGAAAAAGATTTCTTGATAATAAGAAGACAAGTGAACAATTTCATGTTGCAAAAATTTAATTCAATAGCTTTACTGAACTTTCTTATCCTATATTCTGGAGTCTTTTGTCTGTTACACTAACAAATTTCTCAATCATTCTGTTTAGTTAGTTCTTTTTCAAAATCTCATTTTGTATTTCCAAGGAATCTAAACGTTTGAAAAATTACATTATTATTGTTATCCTCGTTGAAATTACTAACAACTAATGTAGGATCCAAACTGAGGTTTAGACTGAGGAATAACTGTCTAGGTAGTTTAGATGTTGAGTTCAAAACAAGTGATTTGGCTAAATGACGGTTCTAAACAATATTGCCAATCAGCTATTCCACCAACAATTGTTCAATTAATCAAATAAATGTTATTCTATTCCTCCTGGATAGATCAGATTCGTTCGACAGACAATATTTGGTTGCTTTATAACACAGAGTGTTTTTCTTATTCTGGAAGATTGCTTCAATTCACAATCAAAATGCACACTTCCAGTCCAAGCAAGCAACACAATCAAAAGAGAAACAAATCAACATGGCTGTCGACATGACTAAGTATCAGCTTAAACAACATAAATGCAGTTCAGAAAGAAACATCGAAACTCAGTGAAGGCAAAAGAAATAGAAACGATAGTAAAATACAAATATTATCCATTTTTGAAACCATGAGTCGATCAATGTAAGACCACCATTAGAAACCTGTAAGTACCGGACGGCCGTTTCATCCTGGTATGGGACTCATCAGAAGTGAGCATCCACGCAGGATTCGAACACAAGACTTTCGGCATTGTGCGCGAACGCCTAACAGCGGGACCACTTAGCCGGTGTCTAATGGTGTTAATGGTTAACTTGATCAATTCACGGAGTTGCGCAACCTCATACACAGACTTCAGTAGTTACTGTCAACACCCGAACAGGTCACAACTTCCCATCAGAACTCGGAGAAGATTCCTGACGAATCTAGTCACTAGTGAGCACAGGTAATTTGCATTACTAGATGCTGGTGCTCTAACATTGATCGATTCATGGTTTCAAAAATGTGTAACTTGACAATCTTCACAACCCCGTAATACAAATATTATCATCTCAAAATGGAATCGAACAGACTCAACAAAATGTACAACTGAAGGAATCTCAATAAGAACAAATTACAAATGTATATACATGAAGGGATTTTCCCAAACAAAACCTTCAGAAAATGAATCTGACATCTAATTCTAAAGCATACATCTGTTTTGTTATGGATTATACTTTTAAATAATTATCTCAAGTTTAATGAATAATATAAGATTTGTCAAAATGGAATTAGTTTATCTTGTTTTGTAAATTATTTGCAACAATCAATCGATCAATGTCAGACCACCATTAGAAACCTGGTAGCACTGGACGGCCGTTTCGTCCTGGTATGGAACTCGTCAGCAGTGCGCATCCACGACTCCTGAAACCCGCAGGATTCAAACCCAGGACCTTCGATATTGTGCGCGAACGCTCTAGCCGTCCAGTGCTTCCAGGTTTCTAATGGTGGTCTAACATTGATCGATTCATGGTTACAAATAAAACTTAACAATCTTCACAACAACCTCGCAATGCAATTGTAAATTATTGATTGCTTTTCAATTTTATTCTTTGCATTTTGTTAGGAAATTCACTTGGACTGATCACAAAGAAAATTATTCTTCCAGTTCTCTCCTTCATTGTCATCAATAATACCTAGTATAACAGTATATACAAGATTTAATTGAAATTTTACCAATGACCTTGTGTACACTATCAACTTATTCATCATCAACACATTTTTCTTATCCAGTCATTTTTATTGTATTGTTATTTTGTACATTTTTATTACCACCAATCAATTCTATTGGTTTTCGTGGCCCCATTGATCATAATATTTTTGCTGAAATTGAAGGTGATGCACCGAATTCCTCGATATGTCGACGTATGTTTACTAATAATACCGATACGGAAATTCGTTGTTTAATTGCTAAACATTTTCCAGGATGTCAATTTGATTCAGGCTTTTTACAATATCTAAGATTTCAATATTGTAATTTTGATGAACGTATCACTCCAACAATATTTATGGTAAGTTGTAATGAACAAAAAATAACATTTTAAAATATGTTTATATTTATTTGTATTTATTAAATATATTTTGATTGTTCCTAGATTTTGACAAATTTAATGGTTACATATAGAGTTATAGAATGCATAATTCAAATTTAGCTGAGTAGGTATGAACGAATTTTCAAGGTCGTTCATACAGTTAAGTTAAAAATGATTGTTAATCATTCTGATATTAGTGTTTAAATGTTAAAGTTAATTGCATTTAAGATCTATAAAACCGTTTGCAATGGTGCAGCTGTATTTATTCTTTGTGTTCTTTCAAATCTTAAAGTTTTTTCATTCCTCATCACCTTTATCATTTCCGTTTTAAGTTTATTTCATTAGATTCTACTTCTTGAATAATGTCTTCAAACTCTAATCTCGCCGATTACTGCTAATACATTTACTACCTCTACTACTACTATGGGATTTGAATTGACAATTACATCTCTGTGCTAATATGGTATGGCAACTTGAACTGATGTCAGTAAATACGTACGTACGAAATTCTACGTTGCTGTTGATTGATTGATTGATTTAAGATCTATCTGTGACATGTGTTAATCGATTTCATTCTGGTAATAACTGATTTATTAGAAAGTTGATGTGAACCAATTGATTTTCTTCCCTCATTAAACAAACTCTTTGGATTTCATTTAGTGTGAAACATTTCACATTTATCCAATGTAATGACTTGGCGTTTTAGTGTTCAGTAAGTACGCTAAGTCAGACGGTAAACGGGATAATGAAAAATGAGGAAATCTCTCAGGAAATTCATGTTATGCCAAGGATTTTTATGTAGATCATGTATTAAAGAAAATAATTCTTTTGAAGTGTAGATCATTAAGCTTCTCAGTGATAGCCATGAAGACTATAAGAATGATACAAGCTCAATATAATCGTGTCTTCTTCATATACTGACAATATAACCAAGCATGCATAGTGCTATAATGTTTTCGATAGCTAGTTCATTGTGTTAATGACTAAATTTGGTAAAATCATTTATTACGGGGTTGTGAAGATTGTCAAGTTACACATTTTGAAACCACGAATCGATCAATATTAGACCACCATTAGAAACCTGGCCTAGTGAAGTTCAACCTGTTTGGGTGTAGATAGTAACTAACGAAGACTGTGTATGAGGTTGCTCAACTCCGTGAATTGATCAAGTTAGACATTAACACCGTTAGATATCAGCTCAGTGGTCCCGATGTTAGGCGTCCGCGCACAAGACTAGAGGTCTTGTGTTCGAATCCTGTGGGGTGCAGGAGTCGCGGATGCGCACTGCTGAAGAGTTAAATACCAGGACTTGATGGCCGTAGAGTGGTTCCAGGTTTCTAATGGTGGTCTAACATTGATCGATTCATGGTTTCAAAAAAATCATTTATGCATATGATTTTAAAACGTAACACAATAAGTCAATGAAAGTGTAACGTTTGTAATTTTAATATGTCATCAGCTGTCGGTCACTTTCATTATCACAACAGTTCTAATTCGCTTTCTGCTTGAATAATTCTCCTAACCACTTGCATACTACACAAAGGCATTCTTTCGAAATGAAGAAAGCTATCTTATAGATAGCAAATGAATAATTACGAATGTGAGAAGAATGTAAGAGAGCAAATAAATACAGTAGTAAGTGTACACTTCATATAAGCGGAAAACGTATATTTGAGCATCTTGAAAATATATGAGCGATTTGAGGGCAGAAAAAGGCCAAAAAGCTTGAAAAAATAGGATTTTTAGTGTTTTAAAGTTTAAAATATGGACGAAGACCGAATGATGCAAATAAATAAGGTTACTAACAGTAATGAAGTGAAGAAACATAATATTATACTGCAAATGGACGCCATATTGAAAACTTGTATTCATTTGTTTATAATTCCTTCAAGTTAGGTGGTTTATTTAGGAATTGTTAAACATGCTGACAAATTTCAAGGTTAACTGAGGTCACTTAAAAAGCTAATGAAGGCCTAAAAGGAATTGAATACACTTGTAGTCTTAGTTTGCAACTTCTCATTTTTGGGCACTCACTAGTTTGTGAGAGATTAAGCTAAGTAAGCACTTTAAATTACAATCAAAGCACATCACTTTCAAGTCAGTGAGTTGAAATCAAGTGGTTTATATATACGACTACGAAGCAATTGAACAACAAGTATTGTCGTTTTTTGTAAGTGATGAATATATATATCACTACATGCATGATAAAACACTAATATTCACTATTTTTCATTAGAAATTCAGAGATTTAGGTCAGTCGACTCCTATAATGGCAATTTATTTACGGGTTTGTCAAAAAATTGCCGAATGACCGTTTAGTATAAAACTACAAAAGTAAATGATTGGATGCTGACTTAATGGTCCGAAGGTTAAGCTATCTCCACGAAATCTGAAGGTCCTGGGTGTAATCCCCAATGTATTCGTAGATGCACCTTGCTGAGGAGTTCTCGGGCAGGACAAAACAGATATACAGTTTTCCCAGGTTTTTGTAGGTCATCTAACAGAAATCGTGATATAAACCTTCCAGTCTGAAGTCTGTTTACGTCCCAATCTGATTTAATAAGAAGAGTCAGTAAAAGCAAAATACATTGGATAACTATTCTTGGACCGTTAGAATAATAATCACCATTGGTAACCTAGAAACAGTGGACAGCCGTTTTGTTCTAGTGTGGGTCTCATCAGCAGTGAACACCCACGACCCTGTGAGAGGGGATTGGACTCAGGACCTTTGGTCTAGCCTGCGAACGACTAACCTCTAGACCAGTGAGCTGGCATCCAACGATGTTGATGTCCAACTTCATCCAGTCTACGATATTATGCGACATCATTCATTCTAACAGTAGTCTAACGGTGACTAATTCATGATTCCAATGAAACCCAAGAATCTCCACAACCATAGATTGACTACATTTGATCTCAATAATTGATGATGTGTAAGTGTTTCAAACAAAAGGGGAATATTAAATCTCATTTGATATTCGTAAGCTACATCTATTCAAGTCTTCAAATATCATTGTACTATGAAATAAACTAGAAAGCGGTGGCAGAAGTTAACTTTTTATTTCAGTAGCTTTTCCACCTTAATTTCTGCATTCTATTGATTGTCATTATCAAAAATCATTATAATAAGCACTCACTTGAATATCACCAGAATGTGATTATTTTATTATTCATTTGGATAATCAGTTTACAGTGGTAATGAAGTTATTTTAACTAAAATATAATAAAAGAAGGAGAACATAAAGCCACAACATGATTTCATCTATGATTATTGTTAACAGTCATACAGTTGGTCGTTAACTATACTTAGTATTTATGTTGAATATTTTCTTATCGAGAAGTGATCAAATCTGAACCAACGCGAAGTTTAGTCATTAGATAATAAGCTGCCATCAACGACTGATTTTTTTTAGACCACCACTGAAAACTCGGAAGCAGTGGATAGTTGTTTCGCCCTAGAACGGGACTCCTCAGTAATGTGAATCTACAAACTCATATTGGGAGCAAACTCTAGATCTTAGGTTTCACATATGAGCACTTAACCTCTGTCGCACTCAGGCTGCATCCAGTGATGCATATATCTAATTTCGATCAGTCTGAGATTTTACGCGACTAGCTTTGATTGTCTGCTGTAGATAAGTGTCTCACACCTATCGTGGTTGAATCCCATTAGTCATAGCTTCTCATGACAACTGCAGAAATCGATTATAGAGGTTTGTCATTAGCGAAAGTAAATGAAATTTTTTCCAAATTTAGAACTTAAAAATCTGTTGGTTATCTATAATCAACACTATTTAATATATTCTGATATAATGCTGTTCATGTTGATTTATTATTCAAAATCACTGTAATGCAAAGATATAAAATTCACTGTTTTCATTCTGTTTTTGATGCATAATAAGTTCTCATTTGGCGTGCTTGCATTTTTCTATATAGTGTTGAGTTGTAACAGTTTTTTAGTTCAATTATAATAGTGTCATTATAGAATGAAAGAGGTGTCTGATGGTCTCTTGTTTTCTGTATTTTAAAAGTATCATTCTGGAAATACAAACAGTTCATTATGACAAAATTATTTACTTAAGCTAGATGATTTAGTTGTGAAGTCTTCAGTACTGTTTTAGACAAAAATCCTCAGCTGTTGCGTCATGTGGAAGCGAGCTTCTTGGTCATTTGATGATAAAACTGTCTTAAGGGGGTGTATTGACAACTGTTCTAAGTTCCAGATGTTCTCCGATTGTAGAAAGGCTGCATTTGCTTTGACATGTGTATCAAATCTCGCTTGTTTATCAGTGATGCTGCAAAGCTACGTTAGGTTTTTATTTCTTCCAGGATTCGGCGATTACGTTTGACTTAGTTGACACTGACTGTGTTATATTTTAGGATTTTGAAACCCGCTTTTGCAGTGGAAGCTGCCAGTCTGTCGGCTTTCATCTTCACTTGTTACTGTTTATAGGACAGTTGGGTTGAATCACAAGTAACACCCAAATAATCATTGGGGATGATGAAAACACTGCCACAAAAAATGTAACAAGACTTGTCAAACTTCATATTTAATCTAACCAATCAGTTAGATGAAATAAAACTATATTGACATTGATGCAGTTGGGTAAAATTGTTTAAACTCGTCAATTTAATATATGGTAGTAAAGTTAGCTAAAATTTGTAATTCTAATTTGTTGACTTTGAGTAACTTTAAGCAACTTGAGTAGTATCTTTATTTATTGATATATTTATAACTATCTAAGTAGAATTGCACAAACAGAATATGGTTTTGATAGTTTTAATCAAAAATCAAAAATATTCTGTGAATGCTCTAATATTTTAAAAAGCTTGGAACATCATATATTGTTTTAAACAAGTAAATCCAACACTACAATTGAATATATTGAATTTTGAAACTGTAAAACAAACAAATAAACGAACAATAATGCTTAACAAATAAAATACGAACTTTCATAAACTAAACTTATTAGTTTCATACGTATTGAAAAAAACGAAAACAAACTAGTTGCCTTTTAAACTCTATCATTATAAGTTACGTAATATGAGGTTTGATTCTTACTGTTGAGATGCAAGTACAACTAACTGGCAAATCCTCTTCCTATTGAATTACACACCAACCAATTAATTTCATTTCTCCTTACAACTTAGCATTGATGTATTAGCAAAACAGCTAGTGTTTTCTTTACAAAACATTGGATCACTAAAAAAAAGTCATATTGATTTGAACATTGAAATTACTATGACACAGAATAGATACCTATTTTTTGTTTGTTCTTTCAGTAAAACATCTTCTCTACACATTTTAGCATGCATGACCTTTTAAGTTTTGAAAAAAATGAAGAAATATACACTTTTCTTGTATTTATAATTCATATATTATTGAATATATACATAAATATATATATATATATATATATATATATATATATATATATATATAAATCAAATTTAAATTATGCATTTTTTTTGTTGAATTTGTATATATACACGATTAAGATTTAAATGTTTATGGTCTGAAATATTGAACAATATATATATATATATATATATATATATATAATTAATACACAATGTTATCATAGTAAGCATACAATTTTTAAAACATGGCATGCATTGATTGTATACACGAGAGAGTAGAGATGAATTTGTAAGAAATGCAAAATTTAAATAAGTAAATCATTTCTTTTTTTTTTTAATCGAGAAATAGATTTCATCAAAAAAATTATGTGTGTTTATGGATTTGTGAACATAAGTATGATGATATACATGTCGATTTATATATATAAAAATATGTATATATGAGTTAGATGTACGTTATATTAATCTTCGATGAATCAATCTGTATTTCATTAAAGTAAGAGATACAAATGTATTAATTTATGTCAATAATTTCTTACTAACCTTTAATATGAAAGTTATGGGCATATATATATACATATATATGTATATGTTACTTTTATGTAAGGTTTGGATAACCTAGATGTATACACTATGATAGTATTTGATTGATTGAAGCTGGTGAATAAATATGTTATTTATATGAATTTATTCGTTCTAGCAATTTAAATCTACAAATTAAAGCAGTCTCTACTAAAAAATAGCCAACTCATTAGCGATTAACTTCAAGATGTTTTCAAGTTTATAGTGAGAAATCGAGACTAGTAAGGTTCGGACCTATGAATCGTTGTGTTGGGAACGTTAGATCGCCAGAACTCACTTGATAAAGGTCGTAATTTTGGATTTTATGTTTTAGCACGTGGGCTGATCAGTTGACCTTGGCTGTTAGTGGTTGATTTATTATTTCAGTACGCTATTTTTGTGGCTCTCCCAAGGATGTTTTCATGATGTATAAATAAACTCGATTTGTGTGCTTTTCAACCTCGATTTTCTGGGTACATGTAGAATACACTTTCTAATCCGTATCAAGACTTCTTCCTCTACTTAATGGGGTCTTAGCACGTTCGGATTTGAGTAGCCTATCGTGTCATTCGATCATTTGTTTTCGCTCTCATTTACCGACTAAGGTGACCTCGTATTAGTTTGAAGCATATCAATTAACGAGCATATCTATGATTGTGAATGGTTGTCATATTATTTCACAATCTGACTGAAGTTGGATTCAACCATTAATTTCTTACCCGGTGGTTTTAATTGTTTGAGATCTGTTAGGGTTGCGGATCAACACTATTGTGGAGTTCCAGAGTAGTATGTTACAAGTTTCTATTGTTTTATTGCTTTCAATGGTACTTCAGCTGTGGCAAATACAACTTAAAAATTAAACTTATCTCAAAATCCTCTCATTTAATAGTAAATGTTAACATATATGTTTGCACTAATTTTTTTGAGTTGGGTGGTTAGTCATTAAGCTTTCTTTGTTATTTCGTACACTGTCACCTTGACTGAATGGTGTTATTATTAAACACGTAATATGCATTTACTTCTAATATGATGTCTAGAAAAAAATCTAGTTGGTACAGAAAACGCTGTTTCCTTGGCTTTAAATAAGTTAATCTATTTACACATTTGAAATCATCAATCAATCTATGTTAGATCACCATTAGAAACCTGAGAGCACTGGAAGATAGCCGTTTCTTCCTGGTATGGGACGAAATCAGCAGTGCGTATCCACGACTCTTGCACCTCGCAGTATTCGAACCCGGGACCTTTAGTACTGTGCGCGAACGCCTAACCATCGGACCACTGGGTCGGCATCCAACGATGTTGATGTCTAACTCTGAGTGATTTAGGGATTTTGCGCGATCTCACCCATTTTTCTTTGGTAGTTACTGCCTACACTCGACAGGGTTGAACTCCAATGGTCACGTTTTTCCACTAGAATTCCGAGAATTTCCTCACGAAGCTAGTCACTAGTGAGCACTGTTACGATATTTTCAGTTAGAGCTTTAGGCGTGCGCGCACAATACCGGAGGTCCCGGGTTCAAATCCTGCGAGGTGCAAGAGTCGTGGGTGCGCACTGCTGATTTCGTCCCTTATCAGGACGAAACGCCCGTCCAGTACTTCTAGATTTCTTATGGTTGTCTAACAGTGGTTGATTGATGATTTCAAAGCTCTAACTGAAAATGAAGTAATCTATGTTAAAACTCCAGTTGTACAGAAGAGATAGATATTATCACTAGTAAAATCTGAGGCAATATTGAACGGTTTCCTTGGAAAGTAGTCTCTTAATGATCAAGATGATTATAGGAAAGTTTCATTCTTGTTGTATAGAGTGATAAATTTATATTTTAAAGCCGTTATACCCTAAGAAATTATCGTTTCTTTTATCGTTAAACAAATAACAGGATATTTTATGCATATATATTTATATATATATGTATATATATGCTTTCTTTTGTGTTATTCAAATATACACGGTGAATAGAAAATGTGCGTGTAAACATCTGTTTATTCAATGTTCATTTTCACATAGAGCCAAGTGGAATTAATGCATATTTCTCAATTTTTGGTTAAGTTGACCAGAATGTGAAATGTAAAGGAATAAATTTAATTTACATCTGACCCTGTACAGTTTGTTTGTTTATTTGCGCTCTTAAAAAATAAAAAGGCTGTAAAAAAACCTTTTGTTGTTTTAACCGGTTTGAAAATGTAAAAATTTGTATTTATATGTGTAGATATAGATATATATCGTTGTATATACGTATGCATATGCATATATGTGTTCGCATATACATTAAACACTTCTGTATTGAGATTTTTAATTAAATCAAAATTCGGATGACATTCAAATTCTCAATGCTCTATTTTTTTTTCACATCCATTCAAAAATAATTTTATGCATATCATGTTACATAAGAAAAATGTTACTAGCCATATATCATTCAAGCGACTGTTATTTTTAAAGTATATGGGTACCTGATCTATCTACCTATCTATCTAATATTGGAATGAACACATAGTACTCTCTTGAGTCCCAAGAGCAAGAGAACAGTTTATGTGCAGGATCAAGTCTAGGATCTTATGTTCTTAGAGCAAGGATATCGTGATACTAAATAGATGCGAAGGGTATATAAAGAGTCATTTGACTATACTCTGTCCAAAATAGTAATGGGCTCCTTCTGGAAGATGAATTTTAAAAATTTCTCTTCAGGAATATTGGTTTCTATTACCAACCAAGTAAAGAATGCTGACAGACTGTAGATACAGTAGATTATGAATGAGTTGTGATTAGAAACTGTAAGCTAGTGGTTTTACCAGTTTACTGAATATCAGAGTACTCATAGAAATATCTGTAATTCTTAAAAATGATTCTTATATGGCTGAAAATGAGCATATTTAAAGGTTTGACTAGTGGGAAAAACAATCTTTTCTTATTTTCTCATAACTTGATGGAAACCTTATTGAAAAAATCATATGTAAATATCTAATGAAAGAGATAAAATTTAATATGTTAGACAATAAAACTTGTATTACGGAGTTGTGAATTTTGTTAAGTTACACATTAGAAATCATGAATCAATCAATGTTAGACCACCATCAGAAACCTGGAAGCACTGGAGGGCCGTTTCGTTCTGGTATAGGACTCACCAACAGTGTGCATCCACAACTCCTGCACCACGCAGGAATCGAACCCAGAAACTTCGGTCTTGCATGCGAACGCCTAACCTCCAAATCATGGTTATACGCATAAGGAATTTACTATTGAGTCTAAAATTCAGTAATATTTTTAAAGATTTATAGCTTCACTGTTTCAACCAGGTTCAAGATATTACTAATTATATAACTGAAAAACTAAATTCCTATCATTTATGCATTCTAGAGTCATATCTTGTCTTTTGATAATACAGAATCTGATCGAAATTCATCAGATCATTTTATACTTATTGATGATGATGATGATGAAGAAATGAAGAATTCCAATTGGAATAAGTAGATAGTGGAATTTTATCATGAAATTATTAAATTTTTGAGGATGTTAGCCATTAGATATTTATTTTAATGGATCAACATTGGTATGCTTACAAGAACGGATGGTTTTATTTCAGTTTAATTAACACACAGATAGGAGTATATATTTTGAAGATACTAAGCTAAAGTAACAGCCCATGTCTTACAAGTTTTCATTTTCGTATCAGTCGTTGTCAGCATTTGAAGAAAGTCATTTTTATGGTGTTGGTTACTTCTCTGAGCTGGATGTTTTAGTTGTGCCGCTTTCATTGACCTTAATGGCCAATAACAACTAATCAAGATCGAGGTTAACGGCACAAATTCGAATACTTCACTTCTTTCTGAAGTTTGTGCTGATTACGTTGTTCAGTAGAAGAACAATGAAAGCTTCATAACCAAAACATCCAGTTCAGAGAACGAGACATCACCACACTCATCCACCTGAGCTACAAATTTTCTCCACCATCTCAAAGTCATTTTTAACAAGTAAAATACAGAAAATACTGGTCTGTAGAAGTAAGAATATGGCTTTTCCTAATAATTCTACAAATTGTAACACCAAGATGAATAATTCGATTATCAAAACAACTAGAAGTCAGTTGATTCAAGTCTAATTATGTTGAAATGTATCAATCAAGCACTCATAAAAACACTCACTGTTACCCAACCAGATAAACTTTTCCTCTGAATGAAGTTTTTAATCTCTAATGAAACATTCAATTATTTAAGGTTGTTTAAAACACAAATTGATCTTAGCTGGACTATCATTAGAAACCTCAAGGCACTAGAGAGCAGTCTCAGTATAATGAGACTTTGCGAATATGCACTATGATCCATGATGATTAAGCTACGATCATTTCATAATAATGTTATTTGTGTGAAGTCAATATGAATGTACTATTTCTATTAAATCACATTCAACTAAGAAGTACTTTTGTTAAAATGCAATAATAGTTATACAACTGAGTTAAGTAGTTAGTTACATTTATTCGTTGTATTCATCTAATCTTACGATATTATAATAAATTGTATACATGCATGAAATTATTGATCAATTTTTGTCTAGTACTTACTACCTGGTTTGATTTGTATTTAAATCTGTCTATTGATAAGAAGTACAAGTAAACTATACCAAACTCACTGGTATCAGACATAGTTTTTTGCTAAATTCATTCGTCTTCTTTTGCTTTCACCTTTGCATCGAGCCATTACAGTCATTTTTCTTTTCAATTGTCAATGTTTTCAATCTATGTCAGTTTGTCATATGACAGACTAGTCTTTCTTTTAGCGTTTGATTAGTTGTTTTAACTTTTAATAAGTATAATTACCAAAGTAGAATATCATCTCAGTGTACATAATCGATGATTACTTATTATTGTTTACGACTGGCTAATTCTCGACTAGTGTCATATTTGTTTAGTGCTTCAATGCTGATTGAAATCTATTAATTAAATTGAAGTATGGCCACTAGTCTAAGTGATCTGATATCACGTGATGTTAGATCGTTGGATGTAGTTGACAGAAAATTTTGGATCTATGGTTCATCTCAGACTGCGAAGCTAGTTGAAGAGGTTCCAAATCTCACGTGGCATGTTAACGAGTGTCAGATGGTACAAAACCCAGATTTAGGGGGTTTTGTTCTGCTACTCCCAGTCAGATAGATAACATTATTATTATTGTATATTATCACGCCCTGATTAATTTCATGACATTCATCTGTTTTGTATTCGTTTTTTCCCACCTATTTATTGCCTATTCCAACTCGTTATGGTTGCTTAAATCTAACGAAAACTGATCAAAGGAAATGGTCCTATGAATTTCATCAATATGTTAGTTAGTTAGTTAGATGCAACTACAGATATGTGTGTTTATTATATTGAGTACAAACATAAAATTAAAATAGTCTTCTGTAAATGTTTACTGCAATCTTTTTATTGAGTTTTGTTTGAGACTAATTGATAATGGCGTCTGTGAATTTGTAACACAACTTTTCTCAATGTTCAATATATATGTAATATCTTGCACTTTTCTGTTCATTGAATGAGTAAACAGTGCATGTTAGAGCATAATTTTTATTGGTACTTCTTTTAAGGTTCAAGTTAACGTTTTGATTTGTTTTTGTTCATCTGGCAAGTTGAGAGGTGCTACAGCAGCACATATACTGAAGACATAGGTAGACAGCTTTCATATGGTTGAAATGAATTACACAGTCAAAATTACACTTTTATGCGCAACACTGACACAGTAACTGAAGAGATGAGAGTTATGGGAAATGCTAGAAATTAACACTGTATTTGAATAATCAAAGAAGATAGTTATCCTCACACATTACAATCCATTGAAGTGTAATTAAAGGTAGCAATTTAACCATGGAAATGATACGCCTTTAGTTTAAAACTCATAACAATAATAATAATAATTATATGTTTAATACATTATAGAATTCTCAGAACGGAATATTTCAACAAGTTTCCTTTACAAAACAATTATCGGCAGTTGGAAGAAGACAGTTCAGGAATCGACATCTTATTAACATTTATTCTTTTCTCAGTAGATTGTTAACCACTAAGATGGCCGAGAATGTTCTATCTTGAACCTTGTGAAGTGATAGATCGTAAACTTTTTATATGAGCGTCTGAATAGATTATGCGATTAATAAATTCAATTGATGTTTTAAAACAAATAAAAAGAAATAACTTGTTGTAAATATTTTGATGTTATGAAACAAGTAGCTCAAATATTCAAACAAGCTGCCGTGTATGTACTATAAGGGAAATTACTGAGAACTATGGTACATTAGACATGGGTTCTGTTTTACTCTGTTATATATTAGTAACACAGGCCAACAAATCCATAACTAGTGAAGTCTGAATTCGTAAGGTATTTTTGGAGTCACTAAACTTTAAGCCACTGGCTTGGAATCCAATGATTTATATTGTTAAATTTACCCATGTTGTAGAGAGAAAATTTGGCCTATGGAGTCAAACAGATAGAAGGTGCCATGTCAACATACCAGTTTCATGAAATGAGGCTATACAAGTTGAAAATTTTCAAACAACCAATATCAAACACAAAGACCTAATGTTATTGCACTTTCCAAAAGACTTGATGATCATGGGTCCTACCTCCTAGAGAGTTATTTGTGAACATAACTACCAAGTTTTAGTTGTTTGAGCAAATATCCAGGTCATTTAGATTTTCACTAGCCTTTCAGCTAATTGTTGTTTGTGATAAAAATTGTTTTAGAAATAGCTGAAATGCTTATATCAAGCATTTCGATAAAGAATGAATTATTTTGCGTTGAAGTGATGAATTTTAACGAGGTAGCATTTTTACATGAAAACTTTATATGTTTGATGATCAACATTCTACTGATATATTACTACTATTCATAATTTGAATGAAAGAAATATCTTCTTATTAGATATGGCTATTGAGTGGTCAAGTTCTAGATTATTTTCTATGATCTCTGACAAAGTTATAATATATTCATGGATGTCAGTTAATTGATTGAATTTTGATATTGAAAATCTCTAACGTCGTTGAGAATTCCAAATTTTTGAGTAAATTCAAAATAAATCGTTTGCAACTAATTTCTAAAGTGGTTCTTCATGAATTAAAAAGCAGGTGGTTTTTGGTCAGTTAGTTGATTGTTTTGTAAGTTGAGAAAAAAAACAAAACGATTTTCATTTCAATATGTTCAACTAATTGTTAATCAGTCATCTATGATAACCAAGATCTAGTTGATTATAACTTTTGATGCATGAAATGACATTGGTATCTATTCAGTGATTTATTCTTGTCGCTTAGTTGGTAGAGAATAGATGAAGGTTTTAAAGAGATTTTTTAGAATAGATTTTGTAGGCAGGTGATGGCTTACATAACTGTGTGATAAAAGCAGTTTTTTATGAAATAACACAGATTACAAATTAATCTCTATTAAAATTGTTAACCCATCGAGAATTAGGTGAATCAATTAATTTATTTATTAAATCAATAGGTTATAACTTTGAAAAAAACACTAGGTATTTTATTACTCTCAGTAGAGGAAATATAAAAAAAATTATTATGTTTACGCTTCTACATTTGGTAAAATGAAAATCAAGCTGAATAAATGTGATTCAGATAAACCTATCTGACGAGTAGGCATGATTATTAATCAAATATTTGTTGCTAGAATTTTTGAACAGTTCAATAAAATATTTCCGAAAAAAAGATGTATGATCTATTGATCTACTTTCACACTTATTAACTACTGCAATTGACTATTGAACTGTTCATTTATTACTTTTTGCAGTTTAAATCAAGTTCTTTAAAAAGTTTTAGATGATGGTAGACTTTTTTTTATTTTACGTAACAATTCTACCCATGAATACATTTATAAATCTATTTTACACCAAAACTAGATTTAAACAAGAATTATTAAGAAATGAAATTGTTCATTGGACAAACATGTATTATACATTTTTGAAGCCATGAATTGATCCATGTTAGACCACCATTAGAAACCTGGAAGCACTGAACGACGGCCGTTTCGTCCTGGTACGGGACTCGTCAACAGTTGGCATCCACGACTCGCAGTATTCGAAACCAGGACCTTCGGTCTTGCGTGCGAACGCCTAACCTCTGGACCACTGAGCCGATATCTAATGGTGTTAATGTCTAACTTGATCAATTCATGGAGTTGCACAACCTCATACACTGTCTTCGGTAGTAGTTACTGTCTACACCCGATGAGGTTGAACTTCACTAGTCACAACTTCCCACTAGAACTCGGAGAAGATTCTTCACGAAGCAAGTCACTAGTGAGCACAGGTAATTGCATTACGTACGGGTTGGTTTCAAAAATATGTAACTTAACAATCTTTACACCCCAGCAATGCAAGTATATACAACTTTCAGTAGTGAAGTAAAATTTGGCACTGGTCATATCGATAATTTATTGCAAAATGCAAACAAGAGCTTTTTCTCACAATCAAAATGACCAGAGACAGCCAAATCAAAACAAAACAAGTAAACAAGTAAGAAAGTAAGTCAGTTAAGAAGGAATGAAAAAAAAGGTTATCAAATGTTTACACTTGATTGTTTTAATTTTTTTCTCAAAAAAAAAACAAGACTGATGATAATGATGATGTGTGCATTTGTAATGAGACTGATTTTCTTTATCGTGCAAAATAATAATAAAAAAACAAAGCACATTATCTACAACAGATTGATTAAGTAGACATTAATGTAAAAGTAGAGCAGCTGAATCAAATTAGCTTGTACACAGTGTGTTTTAACAAGGAATGCTGACCAAAAAAAAATGTACTGGACATTTTTGTATTCTACATAAAATCATAGATGAAATAATACACAAAATTGTAAATAGATGCGCTTGCTGATTATGCAGAAACTGATAAATAATTCATAAATGAATTATTTTTATGATTATTAATATTTTTTGCTTTAAAAACATTGTAACTAATGATAATGAAGATGTAGTATTTTACATCATACTATGAGCTGTAGACAGAATAAGATTGTTTTGTTAATGTTTCTATTTCTCTGTCTCTCACTTTATAGTCATGTATAAATGATTAACATTTCAAGTTTATATACTTACTTATTGTTTTTTTCGGTTAATAATTCTGGGTAATAGTGACGATTAAAATATTTACTAAAAGGGTTTGTGACAATGACAATGTTCATTGCAATCAGGATAGATTCAGTTTAGTAAAAGTTGTTAAATCTTAAAGATACCAGCTTAATTTGGCAACCGTTAAGAATCAGCAAGTACTAGACATGTGTTTCTACTATCTGTTTTCAACAGTTCACATCACTGGCTATACAGGGTATTGAATCTAGGACCTTCATATCTTGCGACAAGCGTTTGAACAACCGAGACAATGTCGAGTGGTTTACATTTCGAACTTCAGCAATTTCGTAGTGTTTCGCAATTATCTTTCAAGACAACTGGTGGACAACTACAGAAAACACAAATGTGCTTGAGCTACACCAATCACATATTCTCATCAGAACTCTTAAGATTATCTCAGGAAATTAGTCAATGGTAAGCACAGGATGATAAACAGTATAGGCGGATTTGTGGTGATTGTTGTTGTCGAATTAAGTTCACTTTGTGAAGTAAACTATAGGAATAAAAAAGTTGAAGACAGTTGTTTATTTTTGTCAAGTATGAGACCTCATATGCTTAATCCCACAACATCTGTACATGGACTGCTTTAAATTTCATTAAGTCTTATAGAAAACATTTTTTATTCTTTTAACTTATTCAGTATCAACTGAACATAGAATCTTTGTTTTTTTATTTTCAGCACATTTACTCATCACACACTTTGCAACTAATTTGATAACAGAAGATTTTATCACAGTTTATTTTTATTTTAATAAACTCTAAAACATTTCATGACTAAGTTGACAAAAATGGTTTCATAATATACTATAAGGAGAGTTAATAAGAACTGAGGTCTGTTAATCAAAAGAGTGAAGTGAAAGAGCAATGTTTTTAGAGTACTTTTAGTTTACAATACAGAACAGCTAAATTCTCCTGTCATTAACAAGTGTTTATACCAACATACTAATTCATTAACTCTGCAGATAGTCACTGCTTACTAAAACAATCATCTATATACTACAGAGTTTAAATATATCGAACATTGAATTTTGCCTTGTTTAATAATTAGTAATCAATACTTAAACAGACAAATCATTTTTATTAACTGGTGCTTTCAACGACAGAGATATTCTGGAATACAATAAAATATCTTTGAACTGTATTTATTTTCTTGAATGTTTTTCATATCCTATATTCGACTTTAATCGAAAAACACTTCACTTTACCAACGAATATATGAGATTATGATGTTTGAGTTTGTGTAATTGATGGGTATGTTATATCCCCAGAACTGGCTTGATAAATATCTTTATTTAGGATTTATTTCATGGACTGATCAGTTGAACTTGAGATCACATTTCCCAGCAGGAAAATCCTTGACTGTGATTGGTTACTGTGTCATTTTAGTGTGCTATTTTTGTGACTCTCCCGAAGACGTCTCTATAGAGTATAAATAAACGCGATTTGAGTGCTCGGATTCACTTGTGTGCTGGCTGGGTGTTTGTAGAATACAATTTCTACACTATATCAAGACTTCTTGCTGGTACAGTTTAGTCAATGGATCACAGTAGCCTACCTGGACGCTGGTTCATTGTTTTATTCTCCTTATTCGTCTAAGGTGAACTCGTAATAGTTTTAAGCATACCTAGAGACGAGCATACCAGATCAATTATTTTGTTATCAAACAGTTATCAAGTAATATGTTAAATACTTCAAGTGAAATGTTCATATTA
This sequence comes from Schistosoma turkestanicum, assembly GCA_944470395.2. Taxonomy (NCBI): domain Eukaryota; kingdom Metazoa; phylum Platyhelminthes; class Trematoda; order Strigeidida; family Schistosomatidae; genus Schistosoma; species Schistosoma turkestanicum. The sequence goes on along the minus strand of OX103974.1, from coordinate 13,416,997 downwards.
CGGGCATTGCTTCAACTGATTTAATTTATTATGAAGTATATTTTAAAACTGATTAAAATATTTAGTAAAAAAATGATGTCATACGCAATAGATAACCACATTGAAATTAAAAAAAACTTTCAATTATTTATGAAACTATTGAACTTCAACTTAATTTGAAATGTGATAAAAATCTTATAAACAATTTTCAAAAAATGATTATCTGAAAGTCATAAGTAACAACATCATTCTAAACTATGAAAACACCATTATTCAGCACTTCATGATCTTTGGCTGACATATGTTTCATAGAAAGATTACTTTGTTATATAAATATATGTAAATATATTTCCTTTTATTTAGCTGTTTAGTAATCATTTGTAATGTCAAAACCATATGCATCTGTTGATTTCTAGTTATGAAGTAGTAATCATTTGATTGGTTGATTTATTTATGTTTTACAGGTATTTTGGCTTATTATATTATTGGGAGCATTTGCAACAATATCGGACTCATTGTAAGCAATCATTTCTATTGACTTAATGTTTTCTTTAAAAATATTTATAATGGGATACATTCTTTGAGTGGAGATTTTACATTGCTTAGTCTTATATAGGTTGAAAAAAAACTGAGGAAGTTCATTTAAGCCTTTTATATTAAAACTAAAATGGTATACAAAAAATAGTGACTGTATACCGAAAAACAAACAATATCCAACCTTATCATTCTAGTATAACACAAAACATTGTTTAAATTAAGAAATATTTAGTGAACAACAGTTTTTTGGAACAGTACTAAAACTACTTGTAAGTAGTATACAATTAGTAGAAACAATGTTGATTTATGGGAAGTAACCGATTATTTACATATTTTTTCATTGAAATTCTAACAGTTGAATTCTACATGCAATAGCTCATACTTCCATTGTATAAAATGAGATAGGCATTTACTACTTATTACATAGTTCCCTAAATATGAATACATTTTAATATGTTACCATTCAGTAAAGCCTTTATTTATTTTTTTTCTTCTATAAAACTATACATTTTCATAGCTTTAGTACTTCTCTAATTGCTTTGGCTCGAAGTTTACGGATGAGTCAAAATTTAGCGGTAAGTAAGAAAAGTTCTAATCTAAATAGCAATAAACACTTAAAATATGAGATTTCTAAATAGTTTTTTAATATTTTGGTTTAAATAGTAAGTCTAGACAGACAGACAGAGAGATACAACGCAGAATTTCGTACGTGAGTACATCAGTTCAGGTTGCCATACCACGTCAGCACAGAGACGTAACTGTCAGTTCAAAGCCCATAGTGGTAGAGACAGTAGAAGTATAAGCAGTAATGGAGAAGATTAGGGAGCGAAGAAACGATTCGAGGAGTATAATTCAGTGAGATAAATTTAGAAGGAAAAGGACAGAGATTATGAGGAATTCAGAAGGTTACAATTAAAAAGCACACAAAGAGTGGATGCACCTGCGCCATTGCAAACGATTCTGAGTCATGTCGTTCAAGGTCTCTAACAATTGGGGACTATCGTCTCGCGGACCCCAACCAGTTAGTCTACATCTGCCAACATGACTCAGTCCATTGGTCAGTGACTTCATGCATTTGTGCTATGTTTTGGTTTAGCCGTCCCTAACTTTCTTCCAACCTACTCCTACACCACAAAACATAGCTCGTCGAGGCAGTCAGTGGTTAGGCATACGTAACACTTGTCCTAAGCACCTCAACTGATGAAGTTTCAATACTTCATCTATTGATTTGCCATCCTTACCTAGTATGCGTTTCCTAACGACAGTATTGCTTAAACGGTTGTCCCAGGATACACGAGCAGTGCTTCGGAGACACCGGTGATAAAAGATTAGTAACCTACGAAAGTCCTCTACTCTTAGCGGCCATGTTTCGTATCCGTATAGTGGGACGAAGCGAAATGCCGAACAGTACACTTGTCCTTTGGTTAGCAAGCGGATTTCTCGCCTACGCCATAATTGACGCGGGTCGGCAAAAGCTAATCAAGCCTTCTGTATCCGAGCTGAGATTTCGTCAGTCACCAGGCCATCAGCACGGATTAGACTTCCCAGATACGTGATGCGGTCTACACATTCGACTACTTCACTCTCTATCACAAGTTCAGGTACCGATTCAACCCAATCTTGAAGCAACATTTTACATTTCGACGGTGAGAACCGCATCCGGAACGTGCTTGTATTGTTGCTTAGGGTAGTAAGAAGACTCTGCATTTTGTCAGCGTCTTCACTGAATAGAACTATGTCATCGGCATATTCTAGGTCAATAAACAATAAGTCCTATTTAGTTTGAATAATTATTTTGCATGTTTCTAATTAGCCTGTGTCAGTGGAACTTTCATTCAACTATCAGGTTGGTTATTGGAGAGGATTTCAGACATCCATCCAAATATCGTAATCAAGATTGGGAAATCAAGATTATTGTCCAGGATTTAAACTACAAATAATTAAATACTGTCACTTTATGTACTTTGCAAGCTAGGAGATAAGGCTTGGTACAAAGTACCACATGATTTAGAACTTGACTGGACCAGATGAGTTTGAGTACATCGGAATTGTTGATTGAAATCATGTCGATAATTGAAGATGTATGAAATATACACTTAAGTATCTAATAAAATTAAGGGAAATTAATTAAAATTTTTGCTTTGGGAAATGAAATAAAGTTCCATTTGCACAGTACATTTATTACATCTCAGTAGTTAAAAAAAAACTTGACATCTTTAGAGATTATCACAAAGCTAGCTATTTAGAGAGTTCAGAAAAATTAGCTTTCATGTAACTGTAAAAAGTCGAAATTTTAATTTATTATATTCACTAGTGTTTTGTCTAATGTGCTTTTACGGCATGATATATGTGTTTCAGTGTATATGACTGAGTAATTAAAATGAGCGAACTTTTTAAAGGGTGAATGAAATTTATTTTTCAAATAAATACTAAGTCTTTCATGGAAACTGAAGTTTCCTGACAGTAGTAAATGTTTTACTGATGAATGTCGAAAAGTATTTCATTCAGTCTATAAATAATCATATTACTTAGTATATAAACATATTTTATAGTTTTCCTACACTTATCGCGTTTTTCGTCACTGCTCATAACTTTTCCGATATGATGACATAAAGTATGTGAGATAATTCTTCATGAATAATACTATTATGCTTAGGTTGTTAGCAGCTTACCAGTAACCACGATATAAAATGAATTCGTGTTATGCTGTTCAGCTGATAGTTCTCCCATCATTTTATTCACAGTTTCAATCAGACAACAATGCTTGCAAATTGTTTCATTATGTTCATGTGCACTTAAGCTTGTTCGAAGCATAAAGTATCATATCAATAGGAGATGAAATTCCAAAAGATTGCCATCTAATCGAAAATTTTGAGTTAAATTTGGAAATATTTATTCGTTTAACTTTATCAATAGCACAGGAGAAAGGATTGAAATACCTAGATTACTAAAAAAGTCACTTTACAGATGGTAGTGTAGTGAAGAAGAACACAGGTGGAGGCAACCGAATTGTATTTAACGAAAATTACAGAGTTACTCAGTAAAATAGGAAAACCATATCGTAAACGTTAATTTGCAAAACATCAATCCATCGTATCGAACTGGACTGTTCCTGTTGCAAACATCAATCCATTGTCTGACATTTCACTATTCATGCGTTTCATACAAATTCCGTTGTGTCTCCACTCTTCCTTTCTTGATCCTCCCTCATCTTCTGCTGCCAAACATTACGTTTTCACTCGCGTCAGATACTAATTATAAGTAGCGCGCATCACAGTAGTACTTATACTAACTGCTGACTTGGATCTATCATTATTGTAACTTACGAATTTGAGCCCTATTGATAATTAGATTGGAAGTTTCTAGAGATAAAGACATTAGACATCGAAATCACCAATCAGTGATTGTTGGACCACTAATAGAAGAAACCTGGAAGCACTGGATGACCGTTAGATACCGGCTCAGTGGTCCAGAGGTTAGGAGCACTGAAGGTCCTGGGTTCGAATCCTGCGGAGTGTAGGAGTCATGGATGCACACTGCTGATAAGTCACATACCAGGACCAAACGACCGTCTTTCAGTGCTTTCAGGTTTCTAATGGTGGTTAAACATAGATCGATTCATGATTTTAAATGTGTAACTTAACAATCTTGACAACCCCGTAATAAAGATTTTAACTAAAACTATTAAAATTCAAAAATAACTTTGTACACAGTTAGTTTGATTTTAGAAACTGTAGAAACCTACCGGTTAATAAATACTTTGTAAGGATTTATTCATGAATACAGATATTATATTTGAGAGACGAGTCATAGATAAGATAAAATATGTTTTCTAGATTCATTTTAAGCTAAATTTTAAAATAAAAATATTCTTTATTTCTAATTTCATACCATTTATATCAGTCGATTGTTTATGTTAGAAGTGATCGATACCAGTACTTGTGATTTGAAGCTACTCATCAACACTTATGAAGATAAAATTTTAAATCTGTTTTCTTTTTCATTGGAATTGCAGGGAGTTACACTTTTAGCATTTGGAAATGGAGCTCCAGATGTTTTTAGTGCAGTCACAGCAATTACAACTGGTGATCCAGATGCACCAGATGAAGGACTTGGATTAGGATTTTTATTAGGTAAGTATGTTTTCTTCACTGCATAGAACAAACACAGTTATTTATTCATGCTTATGAAAGATATTAGGTCTCAAAGTAACTAATTCTTTAAATTTGGTAACATTATAGGATTCAATGTTAAGTTGTAACAAATGAATTATGATTTTATTTTATTGTTCGAAATGAAAAAAAACATCCGCCGTTTAACATTCCATCTGATGTTTATCGAAAGCAGTGAACAAACTAAATCTTTTCAGATGGTTTCTTTTAGCTTCTTCTATATGTATTATATGAAGGACTCGTTATTGTACATAGTAGTCGTCCAGATTCATCTGAAACTCACTCATAGACTGGTTGGATTGATTGAAATGATAAATGAAGATTAACATGGTGTTAGTGATGTTAGATCTCCACAACGTGCTTGATAAATATCTTCATCTCGGATTTATTTCATGGGCTGATCAGTTAAACTTGAGATCATATTTTCCACCAGAAAAATCCTGGACTGTGATTGGTTACTGTGTCATTTTAGTGTGCTATTTTGTGACTCTCCCAAGTATAAACGCGATTTGTGTGCTTGGATTCACATGTGTGCTGGCTGGGTGTTTGTAGAATACACTTTCTACGCTATATCAAGACTTCTTGCTGGTACGATTGGGACAATAGTATCAGAGTAGCCGACCTGTACGCTGGTTCGTTGTTTCGTTCTCGTTATTCGACCAAGGTGAACCCGTAATAGTTGTAAGCATACCTAGAGACGAGTATGACAGAAACAAATGTTAGATATGTTTTAGTGAGTGAAATTCAAGTAGGCATTCAAAGTGGAACTGGAGGTCTTAATAATTGAAATAAAACGTAAAACATAATATTAAGAACATAGTTAAAACTACTGCTTATTATTATGTTGGGAAAAAAACGCCATAATACTGCTAGTTATATAAGGTAAGCATCATCATTATCATCAACATCATGGATACTGTTTTCATTCTGTTTATTTTCTTTATTTTAATTTAGGTTCTGGTCTTCTAGTAAATACAGTTACAGCTGGATTGGTGATATTTTTAAAGCCATTTAAAATTAGTCGTAGACCATTTTTAAAAGATACTATATTTTATATGATAGCTGTCAGTTGGGCTGCATCAATTTTGATACGTCGAAAAATTTATTTTACAGATGCTATTGGTTAGTCCATTGTATTTATTGAAGTTTATTTACAGGTTTGTTTTATCGTATATGTAAATTGATTGAAGGAATTTTGTGCAGATTAACTTAGTTTGTGGGTTGTATTCTCTACAAATCAATCCACGTCGGGATGTTAACTATTAAGAACAAGAGAACCATGACCAAAAGAGTTCTGCGTTGCTAGTTTAGAGACAAATATCACTAGCGGTATTGAATGATCATCACGCTATCTCACAAGGTTATTGAAATCGAAATCGTACCTTCGAGTGCTACGTCACTGGTTCTAATGATTAAGTGTTATCTAAAACCTGAAGGTCTTGTTTTCGATACCATATGGAGCATTTAAATGTGAGACGTTTAGAAGTCCCATGGCAGGATGAAGTATTTATGCGGTGCCATCTGATTACTAATGGTACCTTTAGGACCTGTCAACTGGATGTACCTACTTCTGATAGTTGATGTTCTCCCTGGGATTCGAATGCAGTACATCACACTTTATAGGCCATTCAGTTATTCACTTAGTTACGGAGTCCAAAAAGTCACTCATCTGGATTCCACTGCCAGCCACTATTCGCCTCTTCTAAGCACTGCTTGAAACCTGAAAGCAATTTTGATTCAATCCACACAGTATGCAAATATGTCAAAGAGACTAATCGTCTGCAGTGCTAAACAATAATGAGAAGATTCAAATAACCAGTACAGATGATGAAAATTGTTTTAATCCTCATTATTGACGAAAATATTAAAAAAGTGATCAAATGCATTTACTCATTTAACGTTGAATTCATTGCTAGTACTCTTCTGTTCCTTATTCAAATCAAAGGTTTGTTGTTTATGACTTGGATATTTTGTTGTCAATATACATATATGTTAAGCATGCTTGTAAACCGAATATCTTTTTCTTTTTAAGTTTATTACACCAGATTCTACTTCTTGAATAATATCTTCAAACCCTAATCTTTCCGATTACTGCTAATAATTTCACTACCTCTACTACTACTATGGGCATTAAATTGACAATTACATCTCTGTGCTAATGTGGTAAGACAACTTGAACTGATGTCAGTACGTACGTACGTACGAAGTTCTACGTTACTGTTGATTGATTGATTGATTGAAATCGAATATCTGCGAAGATCTAATTTGTTGACGAATATTATTGTCTATCATTGATAGTTTGGAATTTCCTGTAAAAAAAACGATTTGGTTTATGACTTAGTGATATTAAGCTGACTTTTAAAAACTATATAATTGACATTATACTCAGTAGTTTTTCACTAATATTTCCAAAACTAAACATTCTTTTCAATGTATTCCCCAAAAAATATTACGCATTAGCTAAAGTCATAGTCACCAACTACTAGACTGGGATCAATTTACTTTTTCTTAAAAATAGTTAAGATTAACAGTTAATTTAATTTCTATTAACAAAGGATTATGCATTCTAATTGTTTTCAATCTAGTGAATGTGAAGAACAAGTAAAAACAATCAGAAGAGTTAATTCATTAAAAGTAATGTAGAAATTGAAGTCTTCAATCGGTAGTAACTTTTATGCTGAAGTGAGAAATCGACTACTAAATCTTTGGTCACTCAGTTGATACTAAATGAATAATTCAACAGTGCACAGTAATTTTGATCACAAATAAATCTTAAACTATGTAATTACAAGGTTGTGTTATGAATATAGAAACTCGTTTTTCAGTCATCACTATACTATTCGTTTGTTTCTTATCTGATGAGAAAAATGATGTAATTCGAAGTTTTTTTCAAATCACAAACGGACAACAACCATAGAGATACCGAAAATCATAAATTATCCGTCTACTGCATACTCACATCTACGACTAAATCTACTGAGAATTACAGTACCTTTATGTCAGTGGTTAAGAATACTTCATTTTGGGACAGAGTTTTGGAGGTTTGTGTTTTTTTTACACATTTGAAATCATCAATCAATCATTGTTTGACCACCATTAGAAGAAACCTCGAAGCACTGGACGGCCGTTTCGTCCTGGTATGAGACTCATCAGCAGTGCGCATCCACGACTCCTGCATCTCGCAGGATTCAAACCCAGGACCTTCGCTATTGTGCGCGAACGCCTAACCATCAAACCAGGAGTCATGGATGCTCACTGCTGATGAGTCCTATACCAGGACGAAACGGCCGTACAGTGCTTTCAGATTTCTAATGGTGGTCTAACAATGATTGATTGTTGATTTCAAATATTTCATTTACTCGCCCTCTATCCATGATGATTAACAATTAGTTTATATTTTAAAAGAAATATTTTCAATCATACTATTTAATTTTTTTTGACAAAATCAGTTATTTTCTTTTTATAGGATTTTTAGTATTCTACTTAATCTATGTATTAACCACATGGATTAGTAGTACTTACATGCATCGTCAAAGAACAAATGGCACCAACAGTATTATACCATTGTTTTTACAAAAAACTCTATCAAAACCATTGAATGCTTTAAGTCGTAAACGACGAAGCTTATTACAAACATGTAAACGTATTTGTCCACAATTTACTTTTTTGCGAAGAATTCGTAAAAAATTCAACTTTTATCGATTTAAAAAATCTCAACCCTTGCAAAATCATATAATTATTGAAGATGGAATGAAAAATTTATATTCAGGTGTTGTTATTTCTGAACAAGTAGCACCTCTTGAAAAACCAAATTTATCAACACTAACCAAGCTGAATGGAAATGTTGGATCAGTAGGTAAGTGGGAAAAGGAAAAGTATTTTGTGTTGTTGTAACACAAGCTACATTTTATTCAATTAAAGATCAAAATTTTTTATTTTTTAAATGAATTCTAAGTGACAAGCTTTTTTGTTTATTCATGATTTTTGTCTTGTTAAGGAGATAATATTTAAAATGAAAGTAACATGAATTTTTGTGAAATGATGCAAATTGTTTATGAAACGAACGTTTCTTACAACAATGAATTACTGCAATGATGATTGAATTTCAGGAAGTTAGTATATTCATATAGTTGGTTGGTGTACTACGGGAAATAAAGTGACAACAACAGGTCCAAATTTAGGATGATAGATTGATTTTTTTTAACGGCGATTGATTCATTTTGTAACATCAAATCTATTTAAACCGTTGGGTGTATACTTAAACAAGACAGATAATTGTTTTGAAGATGACTTCAAATTTTTTCTTATCAGAGTATGTTATTCATAGGAAAAAATATAATTCAAAGGTGTTGTCTTTTGAGGAAAATAATTTTATCATGAAGCTTTCATGATGGTTTTAGATAGTATTACTAGTTGAAACTTCAAAGTGAAGTGAGAAGAATTGTTTATCTCTCAGTTAGCTGATAGCGTATGACTGGAAACTTGTTATGCGCTATTTGACACTTGATGTTTAAAGGCAGTTGGAATATTAAGGGATCTGATTTTCTACAGTGATACTCGAAGTTACAATAAACGTTGTCGGAGAGATTGTTTTCCTCAAGATCGTAAGTACATCACAGTCATCAGTGCTAAACAACAGAAACTCTAGGTACAGAGATTCTTGGTTTTTGCCTTTCGCTATATAACATACATACATAATGAATACAGCGTTTAGTATCATGCATGGATAGCCGCTTGTCGAATTGATAGATAGAGTTCAATCATGTTCATGGACCGGACAAGAGGTAGTCGGACTATTCTTGATATAGGATTCCATAGAGTACTTGATATCATGTATGAGGGTATATAGAACAGACCAGAAGTTAGGTACTTTGAAGCCGTATTAGAGAATCGTAACACTTACATAAAAATTCTACGAAGTTTTCCATTTACGTTATGATTCGGTAGTTTGAGCAGATCCTCAATGCTAATTGCTTTCAATAATCTCTGATTAGCCAAGTTTCAATGAGAAACAATTTTATTTCGAATGTTTCATGATATTGCTTGGGCCATCCTAGATAAGTCTGAAAATCGTAGATTTTTCTTTGGACTACAAAACGTCAATTATTTTATCCCATAAAATAATTATATACAGGTGATTCAGGTATTGCAAAACACTCAGAGTTTAGTTAATGAGCCACAGGTCAGAATCCTACTCCATCTACGTTTTTACAGAAAACCGAATAGTATCATAAACATCCTGGTAAAAAAGCTGTGGTTTAAAGTTGAGTCAAGAAATCTATATTTGGTTAACAGATCATCTGACTAAACCTTGACACTATATGCTAAGAACAGCCCACTTTAAGATTATAAAGTTTTAAACTGTTTTGTTTCAATACATTTATATTTGAGTAGGGTTGTTGTATTCTCATTAATAACCAGTTTCAAGATGAAGTTGCTGACGGTTTAGTAAGAAATCGTATAACCTGTTAAATTAAGCAGGTTGGAAGTAGGACAACGATTCCTCACTTATACTGATCATTGGAAAGTTAACTTAGCAAACCGGCAGACATTAAAAATATAAACCATACAGATTTTAACTCAGCGATCTGAAAGTAACATACATACAGCGAAACTTGAAAATCCAAAGTTTCATTCTATTGTAGGTTATGGTCAAGCGTTCACAAGGAGTTTGTGTTCTTTAGTTTTTATCGATTGACCATCTGAAATGTACTCGTAAACAAAAATAAATTAATCGGATCTTTGTATAAATAAAATCATTTAACTTCTTATCCTAACAATGTTTTTTATTTATTGACTCCAAAAATATAGATCGACAAAAAGTAATCATTCCTAATATTCATGTCAGTGATAAACGATTGAATAGTAGACAGATAAATGCACCAAAAATTGAAATCACTTCACCAAAAGATATCAGTGAATGTAATTCACATCTGGATCATTCATCATATATACATGGTGATGGCGATGTTAGTGCTGTTAATCATGAAAGTCCACATTTATCATCTGATTTCGGCGATTTTAATAATTATTTAAATCCAAATAATGGAGTTAAAAAACGAGCATCTTCATTAGTTTCAACTGAACCAATGTCAAGTGATCGGCGTTTGTCAACTGAACATTCTGGTATTAGTCGTGGACGTTGTCGCAGAGCACAATCAGTATTTAGACGAAGGCCTAGTACTAGGATGAGTTCAACAGGATATGAGTTATCATATATGGTACGATGGATTATAGGTAAGTTGATAGTTTTTTCCCGATTAATTATATGAAAAAATGTTGTGCTTAGTTAGTTTTTATTAGTATGAGTAGTTGGTATAAAGTATGTTTTTCTTCAATCTTTTGCAACACAGAAATTTGAATTGTCTCTTTATTAAAATAGAATACCACCAGTAAAATTCATTGATAGCCCTATTAAATATCTTAATATACATATTGATTTAGAGCATAAAGTGGTAGGTTTAATTTAAACTTGCAGCTATTGACTGTAAGCAAAGAACCAACTGAATGGCTAGGAAGTATAAGGTATGCGCAAAGAATATACAAATAACCTCAATATAAAAAATCGACATTTAAGAGTGAAAGTCTCTATAAATTCTTAACATAAGAAGGGCTTTATTTAACATATATTTATGGTTATCGTCACTATGTACTGTATGGAACGAAGCTTATGTTCAGAACCCTTCATGTAGGGTAAGTTATCTGCCACGACCTAGAGCTGATCCTAGGATAGCAAGCGTAAACAGCGACGCAGCACTTTTAACTCTATAATCTGCTGTAGTAGGAGTAATAATTTAAAACATTTTCTAGTAAAACTGTGCTTCAATGATAAACTTGAGTGAGTGTGATAATGATCGTGGAAAATTTTAATACCTTTCTTATTTGTTAATTCAAATGAGAGTGAATATAATGAATAATTGGAACGTATAAGTTCTTGTGGCACAGGGATTGAACTCGTTAAGTTTATCAAATAGTTCTACTGTTTTGAAATCACAATTAACTTCAATATGAAGGCTGTTCAGAGAGACGCAACCACGCACAAAATTAGAGTTCTGTTTAATTCCCTATCTAGCTAAATGTTTATTTATGACATTATTTGTCAGACAAAAAAACCTGTTCAACATTCAATGATAGGTAGAACTTTCAATTTTCAGTTGGACATCTTTTAATATTTCCTTTCTTTTGTTCAATCCCAATTGTAGCAAATCGTGAATTGAAGGAAAAGTCTATGGGCTCCCGTAAGTTGCGTTACTAAGATAAGATTTTTATTTATATACACATGTAAAATGTTTTCATTTGATAAAGTGTATAAAATCGTTTTACAATATTAACGCTATGTATTAACGGTTACTAAATGAGCTCAATATCAAAAGGAGGTAATTATTTAAAAGTGTGTTGTGAATTACAGTGTGCAATCAGTAATTATGAAACTGGAGTTGTGTAGTAATTAGGTTTTAATTATATTGTCAGAAGCTTGTTTAAGTTCTATCAATGTATAGATTAACATAAATTCTCCTGAAAAAGAAAATAATGCATCAAAGTGATGAACTTGGGTAATAGCATGTCATAAATGCGAGGTGGTTTTCAGGAAACTCTGGACCTAGGTTTCGTGCAAGTAGTTTCTCTTCTAAAAGGCCATCCTGTAACCTTGAGGGAACTGATAAAGGTTGCTCGATCAGCACACGCTTCACCCAGTTTCAGAACCTGAGACTTTATTATTGAGGTATTAAAGCAGCTATTAACCTTCTGTACGACAGATATCTATGACTGCCAGGTCGTTAGGTGGTAGTCAATATGACCAGTGTTGATTCTTTATAGTAATGATAGAATCTTGTCGATTAGTTTACAGTGTGGTACGTCATGTTGAAGAATGCCAAACCTAGACCCATAGTTTCCTATTGACTACATATAGCCACACAGCATTTTTATATAGAGCAAACGATGTTAAGTTACTCAAAGTTGTGGTCACATGGTAACTTAGTCGACCGAATTCCGCGATATTAAAAAGGACTTAACAAACACAACATAAGTCACTAATCAGTGATCAATTAATTGTATTTTGTATTATTGGGAATTTTTGAAAATGTTCCTTGTGCAAAACCTTTCACAGTTGACTATCAATAAAGTTTTAATAAGTAGCTGAAGCAGATAAGTAAAAATGATTCAAAGAATGAGACTAATAAATATAAGTTGTTGAAATTAAATTGACATATTATAACAGAAAAGTAAAAAACTATCTGATCTATTCATTGAATCGGAATAAAGAAGTTCATGGAGAACCTGAAGTTACCTAAAATTAAGCTCAAACAACTTATTGACTAAGTAAGATGATGCGGGAGACGAAAGGGGAATACAGAACTCATGAAGTATACAAGCAATCAACAAATGTAACAATAAGGTGTTATACATTTTACAATCAACGATAATAGACTGAAACGATACGAATACACAGCGATCTCAAAGTAATAAGAAAATATGGGTTCATTCAATATAATTTTTAAGTAAACGCTATCACTTACCTCGTCTATAACAGTTCTCACTTATTCTATGTGGTTCATTATGTTAAGAAATCTTTTAACTTATTTATTTCTATATAAATTTGGCTTGTATTATTAGTGCAAGTATTTATGAATGATGATACTACTGAATTGGACTGTTTCGCACTTATATAGTGTCAATTATTTTTCTGGTTATTTAAGTAATCATTCTTGCACAAAGTACTCTTTATATTTGACCAAAATTGATTACATATAAACTAACGAGTATTTTTCTATTCATCCATTCTTATTATTCGTGATGAATGTTTTCCAGTTCACAAATAGAAATGCAATTTTAAGAATTTAACTAACACAGGAATTTAAGTGAAACCATAGTTTCACAAATGAGTTTAATAATTCAATATGACACGATATCTTGTGATATATATTGCTAACCAATTTGTACATACATTATAGTATCGTTTAAATTATTAGATCACTTGTTAATATTAGTTTATTATATATTATGAAAATGATAAAATTTTTACTCTGTATTCTAGGAGATGGAGAAACACGAAGATCACAGAAATCTTCACCTTATGATCCGGAAGAACAAATTCATGAGAATATAACTTCTGGAAATAGTTAGTTGATCTTATAAATATATATATATATATATATATATATATATATATATATATATATATATATATATATATATATATATATATATATCGATTGATGTTGTCAAAACATTTTTATTGTTGATTCAGCTGGTTCGTGATAAATAAACATATCGATAGTCAATATTTTCTACCATGTAATATCATACATAAACATTTAATATTCAAAATTGCCTAAAATCTATAGATGTTTTTTGTTTCATATGTGAGTTAGTATCCTACTAAAAATAAATGATACTCAACGGTAATGCGTTTTTATTAGGTCTTCGATAAACATTAGTTTGTGAAGAAATTTATCATTTAAATTGAGTGGATCTCTATAAATCTAATCGAATAAATGGATGCTAATTTATTTATGAGTACTATAACTAATATTATGAAAATATTGAACGAAGGGTATAGTAGAAGCTTGTATTTGGTGTATAGTTGATGATAAATAAATTTTACTTTGTGCTTAAACTAAATGTCCAGTTATTAAGTTAGATTATTGAAAGTTTAAAATAAGGACACATTAATAATGTGGTCATAATCCTTGACTGAATAGAAGGACCATATACTAAATCGAGCTCTCGTTTTCATAGATTTTATAAATTGTTCATAAGCTTAAAATGTTCACTTAATCAATAATCAGTTAAACATTACAAATCTTTATATTATTCACGCCACTTCTTAAAAGAACTGATCAATGCTATTGTTTTAGCTATAACTGCTGAATAAAATTCCTATTAGTTAACGGAACAAGACGGATATGACTCGATACAAAGAAGAATGCAAGACTGTAGATAAAGATTGATTGATTCACTAAAAACAGATCTAAAAACTGAGTCAACAAGATATAAAAATGAACGAAAAGATGCGTATCACTCTAAATATCTGTTCAATAGGTAGATTTAGCGGCAGCCTCTGCAGCAGTAGATCTCAACATACGTAAAGGAAAAAGCGAAATTCTCCGATGCAACACAACATGCACCAACCAAATCACTCTTGATGGAGATGCTGCCTTGGAGTATGTTAACACCTTTAAATATCTTGGCAGCATCATCGACAACCAAGGTGGATATGATGCAAATGTGAGGGCGCGGATTGGCAAAGAAAGGGCTGCATTTCTACAATTGAAAAATATCTCGAACTCCAAACAAATATCAATCAACACCAAAATCAGGATTTTCAATACAAATGTCAAGGCAGTTCTACTGTATGGAGCGGAAACTTGGAGAACTACGAAAGGCATCATCCAGAAGATACAAGTGTTTATTGACAGTTGTCTACGCAAAATCCTTCGGATTCGTTGGCCAGACACCATCAGCAACAACGTACTGTAGGAGAAAACAAACCAGATTCCAGTGGAGGATGAAATCAGGAAGAAGCGGTGGAAGTGGATAGGAAACGTACTACGAAAAGCACCTAATTGCGTCACAAGACAAGCCCTCACATGGAACCCTCAAGGCAAAAGGAAAAGAGGAAGGCTAAGGAACACATTACTCCGAGAAATAGAGAAAGATATGAGAAGAATGAACAAACATTGGACAGAACTGGAGACGGAAGCACAGGATAGAGTTGGTTGGAGGAAATTGGTGGGCGGCCTATGCTCCATTGGGGGTAACAGGCGTAAGTAAGTAAGTAAGGTAGATTTAGATACATTGAACTGACAATAGTGAACACAAATTATTCAATAATTCCATGGATATGTATAATCTACATCAGTAGATTCACTGCTTTAACTAACAAATATAATATATATATATATATCTATTCCTTCTTCCTTCTTTTGGTTGAAGAAAGCACACGAATTAATCGAAAGAGTTGATTTAGCGTTTCTTATCTTTGGTCAACAAACACAAACAGTTTACTTCTTACTAATAATTTGTTTTCATTTATTTTACTTCTTCACTATCCTTTTTTTCCCCCAAGATTTATTTAGTCGTAAAGGATCACGTCATACATCGAATATGACAAATACACCAGGTTATATGCAACAATCACCAACATTATCGGATTATTCAGTTGAAGAAGAGGATACAACACTACCTAAATCATCTGTTTCATTGAAAAAGATCAAATTAAATATTCTACCATCTGATTTAGAAAAAGGTAAACAACAAATCACAGATATTGGTGAAAATGATCTGAAACTATCGAGTACTTCTCCAAAGTTCCCTCATCAAGAAGGTAGTTTTAAAGAATATGAAGATGTAAAAGAGGCAGCAATCAAAGAGGAAGAAGAAGACGACGAGAACGACAATGATGAGGAGATTGAAGAAGAAGAAGAAGAGGAAGAAATGTCTTGGTTAGAAAAATGGGCTATGAAAGGTGTATGGCATCATTTTGCCTATTATATGATACCAATTGATGTAGAATCATGGCCTCAACAATCAATCTTTAGTCGTTTCTTACAAATTTTACAAACACCAATATTTATAGTCTTCAGATTAACAATACCAACTGTAATAGAAGAATTAGCAGACAGCACAGAAAGAGAGGTTTCAGTTGAAAAATCAAATGTTGAACAGAAGAAAATTGATGAACAACCACCATCTCGAGAAATAACAACAATTCCAGAAGAGAATAAATTTACATTGAATTCTACTACTAGTCAATCTGAATCGAATCATCATAGTACAGAATTTGTTACAGAGAAAAAAACTGATAATGAACCGATTGCAGTGAATTTAGAGTTAATGCATGGCTGGTGTAAACCATTGAATGTTTTTCAATGCTTAATTGTGCCAGCTTTATGGCCTATGTTATTGACAGGTAAAGTAAAATCAATTAAAGAATTTAAATTTTTTTCACAATAATCATGTATTGAAATAGGCAGATAATTTGATAAAAAAACTGACTTTCCTTGACATCACACTAAGTAGGCGAAGTGATGGTTCACTAAATAGAAGCTTGTATAAAAAAAATCCCAGTGCTTACCAATACACTCACTTTTGCAGTTTTACACCTATCCGCTACAAAAGAAATTTAGTTAGATGTCTCACTAACAGAGCAAATATGATATGTTCAGTGGATACTTTAAGTCAGGAGCTGGAATTCATCAACGGCTCATTAACCGAGATTGGTTATCCCAACGCATTCATAAACAAGTATATGTTTGCCGTAAAAAAGAAGTCGGTGGTTTCGACCGCGAAAAAGAAGCCTTTATTTATGAAGTTACAATTCAACGGAGATGTGGCCTGCGATACTCTGCAGGAAAGAATAATAGGAGTAATTAATAGAACATTCAACGCTGCCAAACTTGCATTGACATTCTCCAGTCGACCAGTGATGTCTACCCAAACCAAGGATAAGTTACCTGATTCGGCCTCCTCTATGTGCATTTACAAATCCAGCTGCTCCTGTGGAGATATCTATATTGGGCGTGCTTCCAGGCAACTTACGCAGCGAATGAGTGAACATCTCCCAGCATGGTCTAAGAAGGGTCAGTCAAAAACAATATGCAGTTCTATCTTAGCACACCTGGTAGATATTGGTCACATTGTAGCTAAATCTAGATCTTTTCGGGTAATCTATCGTATACCTCCATCATTTCCCAACGGAGTTCGATCCCGTCTCCTACACTTTGCAGAAGCCATAGGAATACGTACATTCAACCCCAATTTATGTGTTCAGAAGAAATTCGTGACACCCCTATCTCTTCCGTGGCCGGATATGACGTAACTAACAATTGACATTATATATATTTTTTTATTTTATTTTTTTTACACATCTGCCTATTACATAATGGTTTTTGATGTTTTTAATGATTATTTGAAGACTATTCAGCCACGTTTGACCTGCTATTGATAAAAATTTAGTTATCATAATTTATAATTTTCTTACTACTATCAGTACACCTGTCTTCCCACTATTCACTTGTACTTTTGCCTATTATACGTAGTTACGTAATCTTTTTCATTTCATTGTGATTATGACTCAAATTGCCTTGATTGGTTTAACATTTTCATATAAATATTCATGTATATTAGAGTTAAGCCTGATGACAATCTAATCGAAAACAATATTGTTCGCTTATATATGTTCTAATTTTCACAATGGGAATCTTTAAATAATTTCTTATCAATGCATCCGAATCCTTTTATCGCTCATTAATAAGCATGTCTCTTCTTTTCACTCTAACAGATGGTGAACAGTATCTTAATCAGCATAACTTTCTTTTACCGAGTAGTAGGACTGGTAAATACACAAACAAAGCACCCGTTACTCTGGTTCATTTCTCTATCAGTATGTTGGTCACCACTAACGTCTATAATATATCATTAATAATGTTCTAAACAACATGTTCTTTGGTTAGCTTAGTGTTATGCAAGCACGTAAACACGTCATTTGATATGCTTGAACGATTACAAGTTTACCTTAGTCAGTAAACGAGTGCGAGGATCGAGGATCCGGTGACTCGACAGGCTACTCTGATCCGAGTGTCCTAAACCCCCATTGAGTAAAAGAAGAATACTTGATATGAAGTAGAACATGTATTCTGCAAACATCCGGAAAGTACGAGGTCCGAGTTCAGAAGAGAATCAGGACCCGTAACTAGGGATCTGGGTCCTGGTCTGGGCCATAAAACGTTACAAATAATGCATATTTATACATTTAGATTGAACAGGAAACAACATTGAAGTCTGTGACATTGACAGTTAGAATTATCAATAGGGAACAACATTTGAAGTGACATTGATAGTCAGGACGACCCTGATATTGACCAGTAGAAATTGACCAATAGGACTAGACTTATAAATAATTCTCTTAGGATATTGGACGAATATCCTAACACTTAACTACATGATTCATAAAGTAATTGGTCTTTTCGTTTTAAATCATTTTCATGATAACTTGAGTATTTCAGTTAATGGATGTACATTAATACATGTAAACATTCGACTTTTATTAGGTTAATTATAAAAATTTTATTATATTATTTAAATACATACACATGGTTTGCTAACTATGATTTTCTTAGATATACAATTTCCTTTTTATTAGTTTTTTTTCTCATTTTGTTTACTTAGCTAATGGTAAATGTATTGGATTATCACCAATTGGAAGAACTCCAATACCAATATTTTGTCCATTTCTAGCAAGTGGATTCATAATTGCATTGACAGTGTTTTTCACTTCAAAATGGAATCAACCACCAAAACATTATCATAGACCATTTTTTGCTACACTTGGTTTTATTACATCAATTATATGGATATATGCATTAGCACATGAATTAGTAAATTCATTAGAAACATTAGGTATTGTATGGGAAATTAGTGAAGCTATACTAGGACTTAGTGTTATGGCATTAGCTAGTTCAATTGGAGGTGAGTAAAATAATTTTTCTTTGAAATTAATAAATATCATGAGATAATAGTTATTTGTTTTTTAATTGTGTGTATGTGATCCAACCATACTTCTTAGTGTTGCTGATGATGATGTATGATTGTGAATGTTTACGAAATCACAATGAATCCTTTTGATTGAAATAATAAGTTCAAGACAACTTAACTCAGATAATGCTGGTTACAAATAATTGCTTTCTTTGAATGATTGATAAGATTTTAACTGGTTTGGTATGAAGCTTATCAAAGTTGTATTCAAGAATGATCAAACTCAAATATTTTAAATATTTAATCCACTTATTTGAGAATAGTGTTTTAGAAGATATGAGAGTACTTTTAGTCAATTTTAGAATGTACATATCGAAGTCATGAATCCTACAAACAGAAGTTTGTTTTTTATTAGTGAATGCTTCTAGTGGGAAGTCGTGACCGATGAAGTTCAACCTGTTCGGGAGTAGACAGTAACTACCGAAGACAGTGAATGAGGTTGCGCAACTCCGTGAATTGATTGAAGTTAGAAATTAACATCGGTAGATACCGGCTCAGTGGTCCAGAGGTTAGGCGTTCGCACGTAAGACCGAAGGTCCTGAGTCCGAATCCTGAGAAACGCTGATGAGTCCCATACCAGGACGAAACGGCTTTCCAGTTATTCCAGGTTTCTAATGGTGGTCTAACTTTGACCAATTCATGATTGCAAACGTGTAACTTAACAATCTTCACAACCCTTTAATGAATGCTACTAGTTAATTTGAATTCTTTCTAATTATGAGAATATGCTAATGTCCTGAATGTTAATTGTATGAATATTTTGATTTGGTAAAATAAATCACACAAAACTTCTTAGTTAAGCTCAAGCTACTTATTAGATTCTCATTTTGAACAGGAATCTTGAGAACAGCTATCGTGATTTTCGAAATTGAAATCATTCTCTTGAGAATAGTTATCATCTATTCATATTTGAAATTTCTCTAGTCAACAATTACTTATCACGTGAAAGCTATTTGTACTCATTAAACTGAGAATGAAAATGTCTGACTTACTTTTCACATAACAAAGTGCATTCTATGTAAAGATTAATCTATGCTAGAAAATAAACTCGAAATAATGTTTACCAAGAAATAAACGAGTAATTGATAAGGTGATAGGTTTTAAATAAGGGAAGATTTTTTTAAGGAGAGTAAACTTAAATCACTAGTAGTTGTATGATATGAAGTGTCCCATATGAGAGCAGAATCAAATCAAGAATTAAGGTTCGTACGACAAATACTCTTCAGTTTACTACTGTTTTTTTCAATTAAAATGTGGTTTCTGTCGAAAGTTAATGAATAAACATAAAAAGTTTCTAATAGTATTATTACCAATAAACTATACGAAAATTGTTATGAGCTAAGATAGATAACTGAAAAAGGTATGAGGAAAATTCTTGTTAACTTGACTGTTATACTATGGATGAGCTGCAGTATGTTAATAATAAGATAATGTTAAGTTTTTTGCACATTTATATAAGTCCCTTAAACATTTTGAATAATAATTTAACTCTTATTATTGGGATAATGATGCATTAGACATTATGTCGAATTGCCTATTGGCTCGAAATGGTTATCCTAGAATTGCATATGCCGCTTGTCTTGGTTCACCATTGTTTAATTTACTTCTTGGTGCTGGTCTATCGTATACTGTTAAAATTGGAAGAGCTGAGGTTGGACATGCATTCGTAAGTAGTATTTTCATAAATATTTTGTATGAATAAATAGTTCAGGTATATGGTTATTGCTGTTTAGCTAGTAGATAATATTTATGAAAAAAGAAATCAAATAATTAAATAATCCAGTTCACGATGCCCATAGAAGCCTTTCAGTTGGAAATTGGAATCAAACAGATT